>MJUU01068491.1:52612-64765 GCA_002080025.1 Modiolus philippinarum | reverse complement strand
TGGTTTTTATTTGGCCCGTGTGTGTTCATCTGTATGTGTGTCTTTATTTTTCTTTTTTGTCCCGTACTCATAAGGTGTCCTTGTTTCTTAGTGTTTCCGAAGTTGTCATTGCCCATGGGTTGTTCGTTCTTTTGACTGACGGTTCCGTTCTTACTTACTTTATTATGAGAACTGAGCAAATCTCATTGTTGAAGGCCTCATGGTAACTTCAAGATGAAGAACAACAATAAAAGCGTTGTTCCTTTGCTTGTTTTTACCATGTATTTGTAGATACTTTGTCTCATGTGCATTTACTCCATATTCTTTCATTCACCATTTTCGACTGGAGTTTGTCTCTCCTGCAGTGTGGAGTACGTAAAAAGAGTCGTCTCCGTTCGAAGGATGTATGCTCTCTTTTTATTCCAGTTATGGTGTACTTGTTCGTGAGAGAATTTCTCATATGGATATACTATCATACTTTCAGATTTTGGTATTTTTTTGTAATTTCGAAATGTAATTCTGACCACCTGTTTAAAACACACACATCTCACTATTTTACAGTCGACTTGACAAGTGACCAGGGTTTGCCTTTATGTTGTAATCGTCCACTAGCAGCTAAAGACACTAGTGCTTTTGTCGGGCAAAGGATTACAGTGATTGTAAGAGCGCTTTGCCAGTTTAATAATTTATGTTTGTTGATAATCCCGCATCCATGACCAGAAAAGACATGGGGTAGCGTTGTTCGACAATAAGCAAAGAATTCCACTCAAACCGGTGCTAGGGGCCGTCTTGAACTTACTATGAGGTATGAGCAAAGCTCATTGTTAAAGGCTTTATGGTGACTTCAAGACGAAGAACAGCAATAAAAGCGTTGTTCTTTGCTTGTTTTACCATGTATCTGTAGAGACCATGTCTCTTTCTTATGTGCATTTACTCGATATCCTTTCATTCACCATGGTTCGAACATTTCATCGAACTGATTGAATAGTTCCATCGGGTGAATGATCCACTGAATTGTGACCGTAGATTTTTACTATTGACTCCATTAAGGTTACCAATCCAATGATGAATATTATTTATCAAGCCATAATGTCTTATAATATCAAATCATAAAGTGGGTCTCATTTGATTTTAAATCAATATAAACATGAAACCGAAAATGGGATTCAAAGACCGTTTTGAACTTCCTATTAGGTAAGAGTGTTTGCTATTTGTTGAAGGCCGCATGGTGACTTCAAGATGAAGAACAACAATGATAGCATTGTTCCATTTGCTTAATTTTACCATGTATTTAGATGGAGTTTGTCTCATATACATTTACTCTATATCACTTTATTTGTTCATTCAAGTATAATTAATTAAAATTAATTAACTGGTGACTTTGTACTTTACTAGTGAAAATGTTCGATTCCGATATCGGCCACATAACAGTATGAACTGCAATTATCTTGAAAGGGTCTATTTGAAAGTCAAAGTTTTGAAGATTTGATTTTTACCACATGTCATGATAATTAGAGATAATATATAGGACAATGTACAAATTAAAAAAGACGTCATTTCGCTGCGTGAGCAATTTGAACTTTTTTCATTTTATTCTTTTTTCTTTCTTTTTTGGGGGTGTAAATGTTTTGTAATTGCCCCTGTGAAACGACGGCACAAATGGGTTTATGCATTGTGTTTCTCATCTGCCAAGCCATCCAGTCCTACGGTATTAGCCCAAAAACTGATGTTTTGAAACACACCACAACATATCTCAAGTTTAGGAAATTATAAACTTGAAAGTTTCTTTCAATACATTGTCTTTCCAACATGACTTTTGCATTAGGATCAGTATAATCATTTAAAATTTTAAAAAAAATTAAAACTAAGGAGTATCTCCCTCACGCATAGCTCTGTTCTTAACTGAACTTCGGTTTTTCTATTTAGATCGTTTTGGTTATTTGTTCTCAATCAGCTTTACACTTTTTTCGGTCAATGGACTTCCAAATGTTTTGCTTTGATCTGCACTGATGACACATAAGTTGTCGAAATGCGCATAGGCAGAAAATAAATTATCAGTAACTTCGATATTTTGTTATTTATGCTACATGTTCTCAGCAGTTTTCAAACGTCTTGCGATTTTTTGGTTTTCATGATGATTTTACTTTTTTATTTTTATTTTTATTTATTTATTTATTGTCACTGCTGAGAAAAAAATCTATCAAAACGAATCTGCACTTTCAGTGTTTTTGGTTTTGTACGTAATAGAAATTTGGCTTGACTTGATTGCAAGAAAAGTATTTTTTAAAGTTGTTTAACATTGATCTGACCTTTAAAACACACAATACAAAAATACCGAAGCTGCATAACATACAGTTAAATCCGCTATGCTGCACACGTGTTTTAAAGAGTAACCTCTCATCAGCAGCATTAGAATCAAATAATATGGAAGGACATAATCCAAAAGTAGTCAAAAAAAGTTCTCAGTAACAAAAATATCGGGTGGCCAAATCAAGTTCCAAGGACATCTACCGAGTGTCATACACCAAATGAAGCTTCAGTATTTTTTAGGCTTTTGAATTTTGATAAAACAGTAAATTTTTATAAAACGCAAGGTAAATTTTTCATGTCAGACAAGTCTGACTATTGGGCTGGTGAATACCCTCAGAGACCTCTGGTCCACCAGCAGTGGCATCGGACCAACGGTTTCAAAATACAAAAATACCAAAGTTGCATAAAATACAGTAAATTCCGTTATGCTGTACACGTGTTCCAAATCATGGTCTGGGTTTTACTGATATCTTAATGTTTTTCTGTAAGTTCATCTTGAATTTATGAAATAGAAAAAAAACTGATCCAATCTTACGACTTCAGACTGTGGAAGGAGGATGAGAACTCGAATGCCGGACCTTCAAATATAGATTTGCATAATGATACCCCCGAATATTTTACCTGTGTTAAGAATTATAATAAAAAAATAGAAAAACTGTGAGCATAGCTCACTAATACATACCCCCGCTTCCCCATTAGACTCCAGAAGTAAAAAGTTTTAAAAAGAAATCAAGTCAAATCAAATCTTTAAATAGCTGGTGCACAATGACAATATCCACTGAACGTTCTGTGAAAGTTTCATTATATAACAACAAGTGATCTAAGAGTGGTTGTCTCCACAAAGTGTGTATCCTTTAGCGGACGGAATAACGAACGGACGAACTGACATCATGGTCACTATATACCGACCGCTAAAGCGGGGGTATTATAACGTTATTGTTCCCTCAAAACTTGATGTCTTACCAATAGTGGACTTGACAAGTTCCCACATTTCTTGTGTTGCAATCTTTACCAGATCAGCATCTTCAGTCAGACAGGCTTGAACAGCATCGTAATAGGTTTTTTCACTAACATATGGTTTAAGGCATTTGTCGAGCTTGATATTATATTTGTACCCTGACGCCTCAGGACACAGTTCTGAAAAGGGAACAATTTCAAAATTAGCATTATTTCATTGTATTTGTGAAATGAAAGTCTTTTATTATGAAGATAGCTGTGAATTATCGGATTTTCTCAGTTAAATGAATCTCATATTGTCACCGGTGAAAATAAAGGATTTATAGTCACTGGTGGAAGCGAGATCGCATTATCACGTAAATATCGTTGTCAAGTAAAGAACTGGTGTATTGAAATAAAAAAAAATATCCGCGTCTAAAATCTCGGTTTTTGAGTAGAAATCTATATGATAAAAAGAATAACTAGTCGACCGCCATGAATATCAATAAAAATGTCACTCAAGTCGATTAAGGCAGTGGATTCAACTTGTTGCAGAACTAATCCTGCAACTTACTCAGTTAATCTTGCGTTGTTCGGCATAATTCTATGAATTGTAAAAATCTGACTTTTACATTTTCATTACTTTTAGAAAATATTGCAGAAAATGTAGAGTTCATGCACTAGTTAAATAATTGGATAATGGGGGTTATTTTCATGCAAAATTTAATATATTTTTTGTGTGGGAAAAAATATGTTAAGTTTGAAGTTTTGATCATGCATATCACAACAGTATAATTATTGATTTATACATTTGGATCATGCAAAACATGCAAAACATACCCTAGGTCTACCCCCTTTAGGTATTATACCACCAAATCAGGAAATTGCATGCATATAATTAAAATAGTAATCTATCAATGAAGTATGGATATTTCTATGGTATTGAGAAATAGTCATGCATTCCAATTAATTAAAATGCATCCTTTTTGAAAGCTAAACATTTTATGTACCCCAAAAAATCTTTATTTTATTTCTAGAAGGTGTGAAAAAAAATTGTTTTGGTAAAAACAATGACATGACCATTTCACGGGTTGAAAGTTGAAGTGAAACTTGAATTTTTGTATTTGTTTACTTCCGGTAGAGTGCATTTATTATATGCCATGAAAGTTGTCCTCAAATTTTGAGTGAATGCTAACTATTTAGGTAAAAAGTTTCATTTAATTTGAAACGACAGTTAAGGTGTCATGCAGGGTATTATAGAATTTTGTGATATTTTATGTTTAGAAGCATAATTGTACTATTGCTCAAAATATGAAATACGATTTGGGGGTCACCGTGCATTTAAGTGCAAAAACTTAAATTGAAAATTCAGAAATTTTGAATTGAAGTGACAGGGAAAATGATTATCTGATGGGATAACTTCAAAAATCAATTATAGAATTTGTTCATACTTTGTACGTGTTTTGAAATCAGTATATCCTTTACATATGAGAAATAAAATAAGGGGTCATCGTTGAAATAAGAGAGATAAATTATGATAGGTTATTTTCGCTAGTGAATTTCTAAATGAATTTCTTTTATAAAATTACATCCCTTGCGTAATTTCTGTGTTATATAAATCCAGTTACAGGTTTAAAGATTATGCGTTTTAGTTAAACCTTTTTGCCTTGTAAATATTTTAAAAGGAATAAGGAATAAAACGTTCAAATACTTTGGAACTTCCTTTCCACTGTAACTATTTCGTTAAATTTCTTAATGTATGAAACCTAAATAAACAAGTTTTAGACAAAGATGTCGGAATTATGCCTCTGAGACACCTAAATATGCTACGATGCTCCGAAAATGCCTAATTTGAAAAGCGAAATAGGGCAAATCAATGTTGGTATGATTCCTTACTTAGCATCCTTAATAAACACTAGACGGCGCTCTTTTGGGGACAGCTTTTGTATGACTGGTGGAACATTTCTCACTTACCTGTGTTCTACAGTAGGTATCAGATTTGTATTTACAAAATTGCACATTCGGACAGTGGCGAGCTCGAGCCTAGTGTTGATTAAGGATGCTTCCTTACTGAGTTCATGTGAACACGTTCATGTTATTTCTCGGAGCTATCTTAGGGTGGTAGACTTTGGTTAAGGTAGATAACTCTTTATATCAGTAAGGTATTTTAAACAGGTAGTTTCATTGGTGCTTATTAAGCAATTGTGTGAAAAAGAATTAATATCATCTATGTTATTTCGAAGCTAAGAATATGTTTATAAAAATGTAAAGCAAACGTACAAGTGATTTTTAAGAGTTGTGTCCGTTAACCCAGGTCTATCTCCTTAAAATCCATGCTATACCTAAACGGATTCTGAGACTTTAACATCTATATTCAATGCTACCTCGCACTAGGACACAATATGTAAAATGATGCATCTTAAAAAGGAGCACACAAAACCGGAACAGAACATTATTTTTACCTTAAAAATACCAGCTAATCAATCTGCTTCATATAAGAAAACACTCTTGAATTTACAACAAAAATCTTGTGACCAAGGTTTATGCCTTAGGACTTAGTTTACGTTTCTAAATTGTAAACTTCCCGTTTCTATATTGGGTAGTTTCTACTGCTTATGCTTATGCAAATGATACGTAATGGTAGGGCCTTTTCGTCTTGTATGCGGGACGAGACATAGCGATCCAAATTATTTCGTCGGCGTTGGCGTTGTCAACAATCAGGTCAACCCCAGAAACAAGATTATAATGGTTTTGTAAATACAATATATGTAATACATTTGCAAACGAATACCGAAGCAAGAACGAGGAAAGAGGAAATTCTAAAATCACAAATCCGAAATCACAGCAACACGAACCGAGACAGTATGAGAAAGACAAAACAAACAAAAAAAGAACAAGAACGTCACAAAACTAAAGCACTAGCAGTATGAACTCCTATAAAAACTGGGGTATCACCAGGTGCTCCGGAAGGGTAAGCATGATCTGCTCCACGCATGGCACCCGTCACACAGCCAGCTAGAATATAGTATTGAAAAATCTGTTTCATGACTGATTGGTAATTGTCATTTTCTAACCCTTACACAAAACCAATTAAAATCCATGGTACGTGTTACTTCTCTAACCCTAAAACAGTACCAAGGTAAAAGGTTGAAAGGCTAATATGTGAGTGTATTAATTGGTCGGACAATAACAAAGACAAATTGTTATCACAAACATAGCAACGAAGACAAAACTAAAAGATGACAAATGTGCTATACGAGACAACACAAAAAACTAAAGCAACTGACAGTGTGAACTCTAAAAACCGGGAATATCATCAGGTGTTCCGGAAGGGTAAGCATGATCTGCTCCACGCGTGGCACCCGTTACACTGCCAGTGAAAAGTCCGGTTTCGTCACAATCGGTGTTAGTCAGTCCGGTAACAAACCCTGGATCTACCCAAAGATATCTGTTCTCATTTGTAAAACAGAAACATTGTAATGGTCTGTCAAATCGTGGTGACGACCGTAAAACTTCTGTAGTGACATTTGCAACAGTGACTGAACATACCCTTGATGTATAGGTTTTTGAGAAAGTAATTTCGCTCTGTTGACAAAATCGCTGTACAAACTACAGGCACGGCAATAGCGAATGAGTTGTGAAATGTACACGCCATATGCCGGAGAAGAGGGTATATTACTGGTCAAAAAAGGGAAGTTCACTATTGGAAAGTCACGTTTGTCGTAAAGTTTTGTTTTCAGACTTCCAGAGTTGTCAATGTAGAGGTATAGGTCCAGGTATGATGCAGATGATGGTGTATCAGTGGTCTCTTTAATTTCGAGTTCATTTGGGTATATGAGATGAAGGTTATCTTTAAATTGAGGATTGTTCAAATGAAAGAACATCAGCTATATAACGGAAACTGATATTAAAGGATTTTCCTAGCTTATTGTCTTTTTTTCTGAACTAGTACTTGTATGAACCTGGCTTCATACGAATAAAGAAACAAATCTGCTAAAAGTGGCGCACAATTAGTCCCCATAGGTATCCCTATTGTCTGCTGGAAAACTTGTCCTCCAAATTCTACAAATATGTTATCAATTAAGAATTCCAGCATTGCGATGACATCAACACTTCAACACTTCTACAACTCTCCTCATAGCTTACCTGATACATAGATTTTTAAGCTTATGTCGGTTACAACCATTGCATTATAGGTCCAGGTATGATGCTGATGCTGATAAACAAAGAAAGGATATGGAGTAAATGGAAATGAGACATAGTCTCTACAAATGCATGGTAACCAAGCAAAAGAACAACATTTTTATTGTTGTTATTCATCTGCAGTCACCATGACGCTTTCAACCATGAGCTTTGTTCATACCTCATAGTAAGTTCAAGACGGCCTCTAGCACTTGTTTGAGAGGAATTATTTGCTAAATGTCGAACAAAACTGTATACATGTATATATTTAACCGCTGGAAATTAATAAGCTAATTTTTTGTCAGAAGATTGCACTCATGGCAATATTTAAAGAAAAAAGCCATTTTTCTGTACTTTGCCATTAGTTTTTTATGACTTTTATTGTTTTGCAAAATACCTATGCCCCTATACATGCCATAGACAGATGATGATTTGTCAGTGGTTACATCTTTAGTATTATGTCTTATTATTATGTCTTATTATGTCTGAATTATGTCTTGACCTATATTTTCCGCATCAATAAATTCGGCTGAATTCTCACTTTCCATATATTAACAATGTTAAAACAAATTCGCATTAAGGAATTTAATTCTGATGTAGAATTGTTGCATATAGTCCATAGATGCACATTTAGCTTTCCGGCTCCAGCTTTGGTAAATTTTCTGAAATTTTCCAAGACAAACAATTTTCGAAATGTTTGCATGCAATCAAACTGTCAGTCATTTTTTCGTACGACACATAATTCCGAAAATTAAGGATGAAAACATGGTTCCAATTTTGGTAAATTTCTTGAAATTCCCATAAACAGACAGTCTTTTAGGGGGGGAATTCTGGTTAGCAACTATGCTTTTCGGATGAATTTGAGTCAAAACAAATATTTCAAATTGTAAGATTTGTTGTTCATCTTTGTGTGTGTATCTTCATTTATCTTTTCTGTGCCGTACTCTATCCGATGTTTCCGCAGTCGATTGATTGTTCGTTTTGGACTGGCGGTTCGGTTCTCACTAACTTTTTATTCCATTTTTTTTTAATTTTCTGAAACTCTGAAAGACCAGCAATTTTCGGGAATTCTAGTTTTCAACCATACCTTTAGGATGAATTAAAGTAAAAGCAAATATTGTCAATGCTTAAAATTCATTTTTTTTATGCAAATTTAGTAAGTTTCATGGTGTTATATGTAAGGCAGAAGTCTAGTAAAGGAGACGACTCTGGTTCGAATCCCTCTATATGATATTTTCAACGTTATAAAATCTTTTTTTTTCAAATTTATAATAAAACATAAAATTTTATTAAGTGTAAAAAGCTGTACAGTTCCGAAAATCTTGCCTTGACAAAAACAAAAAAAGGTAAAAATATCCTTTGTTCCAACTGGGATGAGATTGCTGGGGTGATTCGACTCAGATTACCCGTTCTAGAACAAAAGAGCTTGGATGTAAAAATGGTTCCATGTCTTTGTACCAATTTCCGATGTTCCTTCCATACGGTGATAATGATAAGTAATAAATATTTGACATACTTAAATTAGAAAGGTTGTTAATCGTACCATTATGCATGCACCATCATGTAATTAGTATTCTTGCAATCAAAAATGTCAATCCAAACAAAAAACGTACAAAGAGAATGTATTGATTTCACGGAAGTTGACTTTTCTTATAGTCGATTTTACCTTAATCATAATCTTATTTCAGGACGAAGTATAATTTATTTAAATCTTAAATTTATTTCAATGATGACCATGAAATTGAATTGTTTCTAAACAATATCGAATTTCAATAATGGCGGATAAAACGACAATAAGGTTTGTATAAGTATGTAAATATTGCCGAGTAATTTTTGACTTGTGTCCTGTTTTATGGATGCAATAAAGATGCTAGATTTAAGAAATGTATAAGTAAAGCTGTACTCAAAAAATTTGAAGACTTCAAGACATAAACATTAAATCCCCACATCACGTTTATGATTATGCATTACTTAACTTTATACTTGCATAAATTGCATGAATGGCATTAATTTCAACTTTTGCCAGCAGTAGCAGACTTTTGAATGCAAAGAACAGACTTGCGAATGTAAAATCCACGTCGGCCAAAGTTGCTCCATATATCCATAGATACTTGCATATGTCATTTGTTGTTTTATTAACCATATGTGTTTGTATTTGTTTGGCCCCCCATGGGAGTATTTTGCAAATAAAGTATTATATTTAATATTAAACTTTCAGTATGAACAATGTGAATAGCACTAGATTTTGGGTGTTTTTGCTTTGTTTTATGTTGTTTATTAAATATTATATATATAAAAAAAAAATAAATAAATTTTAGGATTCATTAAGTATGGTCAGAACTATTTATAAATTTGGCAAACTTGTAAATTGTTGGTTGACTGTTTGCAAACAAAATTTCTGATTGGCTAAAAAACGGGGATAGTGCAAAAAATCAGGTAAAGTCTTTTACCAAAATTTCACTATTTTTCAGGTTGTTGGAAACTTATATAGTCGGTTTAGCTGAAATCTTGTAAAAATATCTGGAGCATCACTGAAGAGAGACACATGCAGAAACTAAATTCACAGTAACTTCGGAATTTTGTTATTCGATCCCTCTGCTGGTGAACTTTTGTAGTCCCAGGGGGTAATCACCAATACAGTATTCAGGACATTTGTACTGACCAAAAACAAAAAACAAAATTTTATTTGGAAACTTGCAATATCTAAATGTTAAAAAAAATGCCTAAAACTAAGGAGTGTCTCCCTCATGCACAGCTCTGTCCTTATCTGGTTTTGGATAGTCATTTAGATCTTTTAGATTATTTGTTCTCTATCATATCATAAAAACCTTTCAGTGGAATGTCCACTTTGTATGTATGTATGTGTGTGTGTGTGTGTCTTCATTTTATCTTTTCTGTTGCGTACTCATGTTATGTTTTTGTTTGTTTTTCCGATGTTGCCATTGTCCTTCGATTATTTGTTTTAGACTGGCAGTTCGGTGTCACTTTACTACGAATATGTGTTAATCAGAATGGAAAAACTTCCCATTGGAGTATGGCAATTTTTTACTACAAATGAAGTGTCTTCATGCGGATTTTATGGAGAATCTAATTGGTGGCATTGTAATGTTACTGTTAGTGGAAGAGAATGTGATGGGAGAGTGCGGAAGGGAGTGGAGGCGGAAGGTGACCATATGTCAACCCTTCTTTATTGTCTACATCGAAATAAATTAAACAAAAGGAAAACTGTCAATGTGACAACAAACCAGGTTTTCTTTTACATGGACAGTATATCGTACGCAGAGGCCAATCCTGAATGTCGGAAATGTACACTTTTTAAAATCTGCAATGTTTCGCTTTCTTTTGAAATGGCTTAATTTTGAAATTTCATATAAAATGGAATAAAAAAGATAACAGGAAACACCTACAATGGCCGAAAAACATAGCCACATGCCAGAAAGTTAATAGGAACTGCACAAGAAAAAACCCACAATAAAAATACAAAAGACAAACATAAACAACGATAGGAACTCGGAACAGCCTGCTCTGGACAAATGGGTACCCTATTGACAGATATGAGATATAATAATGACTAAGTTCATCAATCGGTAATTTCGGCATGAATAATCAAAAATCTAAATCAAGTAACATGCACACCTCTTACATATGAATAAATGATCTGCAAAATATAAATCTTCTATCTCAAACACTGTATAGGAAATTTGCTCCGAACAAACTGGGTACACTGGAGGCAGATTTTTGACAAATCTTTGACATATGTACGAATGATTAACACATTAAAAAATTTCTATCTAAGAAAATGTAGAAGATTTGCTCCGAACAAATGGGGTACACTGTGGGAAGATATTTAACATAAAAATGACTAAGTTCAACAAATGGTTATTTCAACATAAATTATTAAAAATCAAAATCAAAGTAAATTGCACACTTTTGATATATGTACGAATGAACTGCAAAAAATAAACCTTCTATCTTTCCATCTCAATAACTGTAGGAAATTTGCACCGGACAAACGGTTTAACCTATAGGCAGATATTTGACCTAAAAATGATTTAGTTCAACAACTAGAAAATTTGGCAAAAATTATCAAAAATCGAAATCAAAGTTACATGAACGCCTCTGATATATGTACAAATGATATGCAAAATAAAGTTTCTATCTCAAAACTGTACCTTTGGCAGCAGTAAATCCGCCATTTTCGACATTCTAACTCAAACAGATCTTAAATACGAAAAAAAAAGTGACCAGTCCCGATTTTCACTTATATCTCATACACACATGGTAGAGTCTAACTTTACGAAGATTCCTACACAAGAACTGGAAAAAAGATCGGAAAGCAATGAAATTTGTGGAAGGAAATGTCATGTGGGTATACAGTAAATTGTACAAGCGGGTCAAAGAAAAATAGCTAACTTTTCTGCAGATTTTTTCCAGCTTCTAGCATTTCTTGCAAGTAAAAATGTGTTATATTTCAGCGCTGACAAATTCTGTAATACTCTGTTAAATGTGTTCTTAAAATAAATGGGGTCTGTTTAATTGCTTCTCTTCGTCACTGGAAATTTGCCCGATGTATACATTTTTGAATGGAAAAAATTGACAAATAGGAGTGACGGTGGTTTTTTTAATTGTTTAAACTATCTTAAGCAGAAAAAAAAACAATGTGGAAGGGAAAAAATATTTCCCTCTTTTCTGACAAACCAAAATCAAACCAGAAAAACTTAATAAATTTGTGAAAATTTTTAAAAC
>MJUU01068491.1:29688-40713 GCA_002080025.1 Modiolus philippinarum | reverse complement strand
TTTTGGCAGCCATTTTGAAAATGGCGGTCATGGAACAATTTTCAACATCAGTTTTGAAGTCGCAAGAGCATGGCAAACATTTCATCAATTTACACTTAACCTTCATCTTCTATAGTTTTGGAAATAATAGATGAAAAATACGAAAATTTAAAAAATTCGGTGAAAAAAGGGCAATAACTCCTACAAGGGTTTATGCATTTTCTTCAAAATTTCAGGGTGGGTAGATCTTGATATGCTGAACATTTTTGCAATTTACTCTTGACCTCTATCTGTTATACTTTTTGAAATAAAAAATAATAAATGCACAAATTTTAAAAATTTTACGGAAAAAGGGCAATAACTCCAAGACGGGTTTTCGGATTTTCTTCAAAATTGCAGTGCAGGTAGATCTTGCTATGTTGATCACTTTTACTCCATGTCAGATTTTTGATATCTGTAACGGTTTTCGAGTTATTGGCCAAAAACTGCAATTTACCCTTATGTTCTATTTTTAGCAACGGCGGCCATGTTGTTTGACCTACCGCCTAATCGAACACAATTTTGAGAAGCCATACTCTGGTGATGATTCAGGCAAAGTTTGGTTACATTTGGCCCAGTGGTTTCAGAGGAGAAGATTTTTGAAATTGTTGACAGACAGACAGACAGACGGACGGACGACGGACGACGGACGCATAGCGATGGCAAAAGCTCACATGGCCTTTTAGGCCAGGTGAGCTAAAAAGGCAAACGTATACAACGATAGGAACTCGGGACAGTCGGACTTGGTATCGACACTAGCAAAAGCTAGCGGTAGGATTAAACCGGTCTATGGATACCAAGACCTCCCCTTTCTCTGTCCCGTTTCCCTATAGTATAATAAACATACGAATAAAAATCTAACTCCGGTGGACTATTAACTCTATGACCTAAATCTTGAAAAAGAGCAGGGACAAAACGTAATTTTGAAAGATGGGTCAAGGAGTGGTCGCCGCTAAATGCCGGCTAGCCCAAGGAGCCAAGTCTTCTGATAAAACACTGCCGCACTTAATAGCTGTATTGTATTGACCAACTGTACACATTTAACGTTTTAAAATTTTTGGACCAATCTTTTGAATATTTTGTTTAAGTACAAGTCCGTCGAAGAAACAGGAAAAATGCATTGCGGCGGTGGCACATTTACGAAAAAACGCAAATTTTTGATGATTAATTAAAAATAAAACTAACCAAGAAAACGTCATTTTGATAGATAAAAGCTCTGTATTATTTTGCCTTTTTGAGTTTCTAGCGTCCAAAATTTAGTTGCATTGTACAGTGAAAAGTACGTGAAAAACTTCCCGCCATTTTTTCTATGTAATACCAGTCAAACATTATCCCGAGATCTAACACATGTTCGAATGTTAAAACTTTTTGGGAAGTGTTCATGACCAAATGAATACATCTAGGCCAAAAAATGCAGAATTTAAATTTTGGATGTGCCGCCGACTGCCTGACTGCATGACTTTTAGCTGGAACACCACTTAAAACACAAGTAATAAGGTCCATTTCTCTTTTTGTAATATTAACTTATTGTGAGAGTCGGTACTCTAATAACATTTTATAATATGACATGAATTGAAAAGGGGTAAACAGAAGTGAAATGTTTTACACAGTGTATTAATACAATTTTTTTTAATTTCTGGATAAAGTTGTGCATTTTGAAATTATAGATTTCCTTTGTTTGGGTTCTAGTGCTGCTGATTAGGAATTAAATTCCAAAATGGCCATACAGCTCATTAAAATTATTGCAGTTGGAGTAAACATATGTATTATGGTCTCGTGTTCATTTACTCCATATCCTTTTGTAAAATATTTAATACAGGAGTTTGTCTTTTATTGCAGTGTGGAGCTGGTAAAACAATTCCCCGTGGTAGGGATGTATGCTCTTTATTTTTCTTAGATATGGTGTACTTGTTACTATTATCTAAATTTATGTAAATGCTAAAACCTAAGGATTTACTCCCTCGCTCGTAGTTTTGTTCTTAGCTATATTTGATATTAATGATTATTCGGATTTCGTTTGGTTTTGTGCATTTTGAAATTATGGATTTCCTTTGTTTGGGTTCTGGTGCTGCTGATGAGGAATTAAATTCCGAAATGACCTTACAGCTCATTAAAATTATTGAAGTTGGAGTAAACATATGTGTTATGGTCTCATGTTCATTTCCTCTATATCCTTTTGTAAAATATATAAGATAAGCGACTTACACAATTTCTTTTGCAAGGGATAATCTGTTTAATGTAAGTGAAATTATTTGAAAAAAAAATGAAAAAATGATTGCAGTGCTCTGCTTGGTATATCGCCCCTATTTAAAAGCGGTCCCTCACTTATCGCCAACCATTTTGAAAGTCAATTTTTGACACGGTTACATAAGTTACTATGTAATTTATTCCCTGATCTTAATTTTCCCTTGTCCCAGATATTGCGATATTGGAAGGGTGCACTGTATTTTTTTGTTAGCCCTTAAACTAGAAAGTTTTGAGTTTGGTTTTTGAGCTTATATGACTCACTACTCAAAATGTATATTGCATTTTGACATTCTCTAACCTTTGCTAATACCTAAACAAATCTATCACTTATTGAACACCGGGACAAAAATTATAAATATGATATGTTTAATATTCTTTGAAATGATATGACATGAAGTTTGACATACAGTTTGATCTGCACTGATGAGACATAAGTTGTCGAAATGCACATATGCAGAAAATAAATTAACAGTAATTCCGGTACCTTCCGACTTATATTTTTTGTTCTGTTCTTTTCATAACTACAGTTATTGTTTAAACATATATATCTACCTAAATGTTTTATTGACACGATACCTTACTTATGAGCCTGTGAATGTATTTTCAATTCTTCTTACTGCTTCCGATTGTTATTCTGAGACAGTTACTACGATAACATAGTGGTCCGAATGTATTTCTAAACTGAAGTTGTTATATGAATACGGGTCCTTATTCTTGAGAGTAAAATACTAATATTATGTGATGTGAACAGTATTTTTAAAGCTATGTACTTGATGATTATGGTCAAAGATGTATGTAAATTGACGTTTTCACTCAGAAAACAATCAAAACAAAACTTTAGAGTGTGCTATGTTTCTTTCTAAAATCTTCATTTTCAGATTTTAATGTTGAAGTGCAATGTCCCGTTATATATTCTGCCACATATTTGCAGTTTGAATATGATAGTTAAGAAGACAGAAAGGATGTCTGAAAAACATTTGAGGCAGGTGTAAATAAAAGTACAATATAAAAGTACTTTTCAGTGGTCGCAATTTTATAAGGGAAATATTTCAAAAATCAATAACATTATAAAAGGTTTTCTTTACACCGTGCACTCTTCCTTTTGAATCCACCAGTTCTAGTTTATTTTATTTTCTGTGTGAAGTAACTGTACAGAAAAGAAACGGTATTAAGTATTTCCATTACAGCCTCTCAGCAATATTTAAAACAAATCACCAAATGTTAACAAAACAACGATAGTAGAATACCGAAGCAAAAAAGCTCAAGATTGCATAAATCAAAGTCCAGAGACAAGGCAAAAGCAAGAATACCAGAAGACGGAAGACCAAAGACACTAAATGCCAAAAAAAAACCATACAAACACTACAAATACACACTAAAAACTAAAGCACTAACAATATGAACTCTAAAAAACAGAGCGACATCAGGTGATCCGGAAGGGTGAGCTTGTCCTGCTCTTTATACAGCAACCGTCACACTATCAGTGGGTCAAAACCTTCAATTTCAAATCCAGGAAGACGTGAATCTAGCTGAAAATGTACGTTTTCATTTGTGACACTGACATTTCATATCTATCTATGATTACATTACATATCGGCCATAGAATTTCTGAAGGGACGAAAGTACATTGTAGCAACGCCTGATCATATCCCTGACTCAGATAGTGCTTTAGTTCTTTCCACAAAGTCACTATATAAATTACAAGCACAACAGTAACAAATAAATTGTAAAACATACACACCATATGTTGGAAGGGTAGGTATATTGCTGCTGAGAAAGGACAAGTTCACAATTGGGAAGTCAAAAATCATCATATTTGGCATATAACGTATATTTCAGACGTCCAAATTCGTCAATGTATAACAAAAGTTCAAGGTATGAAGCAGAATTTGGTGTATCGGTTGTCTCTTTAATTGCAAGTTCACTGGGGTAGATACAATTTAAATATTCTTTAAATCTTGGGTTTTTTTGAGAAAGTACATCTTTTATATATCTGAAGCTGAAATTAAAATTGTAATGCAACATTTATATAACGAAAGTTTTGATTGGTCAGTACTGACTGTCAATTCCACCATCTACACACCTGGGACATGGTAGGTTCCCTGTTTAATCTGCTTACTTGTATGATTACAAATACACAACTTAAAAATAGAACATGAAAAACCGATTAATGATTTTCAATTGCATTACAATCGCAATAACAGTACATTATTTGAATACCCGAAGGCGTCAATCTTGATTTGACGGTCAAAATATCCGTTTACAGGCTCCTCTACGCGTCGTCTGTAAGCTGCATTTTGACCGTCAAATCTACGATTGACGCCCTCGGGTATTCAAATAATGTACTGTTATTACTTAAATAATAAATGAATAAGGGCGACGGAAGACTGACAAAACAAACTTTTCAAAATTTTGTATTTCGAAATTGTAGAGCCAAATAATGAGGTAGATTTCAGATCTCTACCTAACATTCGGCATTCGAAAGCATAAACAACCAACGGAAACAACGGAAGTAAAAATTCTTTGAATTAAAGTCAACAATAAAAGGATATGGAGTAAATTAACACGAGAGAAAGTCTCTACAAATGCATGGTAAAATCAAACAATGGAGCAACTCTTTTATTAATGTTTTTCATCTTGAAGTCACCGAACTCTCCAACTATGGGGAGGAATGCATTTCGTTGTGAACTGAATTTTGCAGTCCACAAAAACTGTAATATACGAACAACAGTACTTGGATAAGATGTAACATCTGAAAACATAGCAAAAAGCTAACATTACCGACGTACCGGATCTAAAAATATCCACACTTTATAAGTATAATGAAACAAACCAATAGACGGAAGTGAACGGTACACGCATTAAATAGTTGATATTTCGACACATACCTTGGTCTTTATCAAAACGCAATACAAAAGTAAAAATACAACCAAACAAAACCTATTTGCAAAGTCTAAGCCAAAAAAAACTAAAGTATCAAAAGCTACTTTTTAGACAAGAAGCTGACGATCACAAATAACAAAATACCGAAGTTACTGTTAATTTATTTTCTGCATATGCGCATTTCGACAACTTATGTCTCATCAGTGCAGATAAAACCAAAACATTTGGAAGTCCATAACCCGAAAAACACAAATGAAACATGCAAAGGAAAAAAAACAGTATCTATATTAACTCTTACTAAATTATTAACTAATATCTTAAGTAATGCTGGTAGTGGCAGATATCTCCATTAGTAAGAGCTATACATTTTTTCAATCCGCACAAATTTCTATCGAGCTAAAGAATAGAGTTTCAGAAAAATTAATTTATGATTTATGTTTTAACGTACAGAAATGTTCTAATGACTCTCTTTGTGTCTCATTCCAAGATCTATTTTGGTCAAGGGCATCATTCTGCACGTCATTCCAATTATGTGTAATGATAATAAAAATGGAAATCTGTAACCTGTGATCATTCTGTATGCGTTTTGAATTTTTGTATTTTACGCTTTATGAATAGGTTTTTTTTCCTAAAGCCCCACTCACACTGTCACGTTTTGGCCGCTACGTTTCGCTACGTTTTAAAATGCCACGTATCATGTCATTTTTGTCATAATTTTATGGTCTGTACGTTTTGCTACGTATATACTACGTTTTTCTACGTACTGTTATGTTTCACCACGTTTTATTGGAAATTCAAAGCCTACGTTCTGCTACGCTTCACTACGTGTTGCTACGTATGTACTACGTTTTACTACGATTTACTACGTATTACTACGGTTTAATACGTTTCGACTACGTTCCGTTACGTTTGATGTACGTTTTGATACGTTTATGTTACGTATTAGGACGTTGTACTACGTATTAATAAAGATCTGTGAAAAAAGTTCAAGAATTTGCAATCAGTCCACACTGATTATTCATCGTGCAAATAGAAACTTACACAAAGGTAAATTTAATCACTTTGTTCAATTGTACGAATGACTGTATAAAATTTTAATTGATTTTCGAATACCTGGTAAATATAATGATCTTTAATGTTGACTTACTTTGTTAATTTGTGAACTTATCGTCAGATCATAAAAAATATCTCAAAATTAAGTAAAATTTCCAACATCTCATATTTTGTTTCAAAGGTGAATGATGAGCCAAGCAAGTCAGACTCGTAGAAGGTAGCGATGCGTATTTAAACGTTACGGAACGTATTAAAGCGTACTGAAACCTAGTAATGCGTAGAATGAAACGTGACTAAGCGTAAAAAAACGTAGAGAAACGTAACAGATACGTATCGAAACGTAGCAAGTACGTAGCGAAACGTATAGATTCTTGTTACCTACGTTTTGCTACGTAACAGCTACGTTTCTACCACGTTTTTCTACGTTTCCCTACGTTTGTGCTACGTTTCCCTACGTTTGTGCTACGTTTTTAATTTTTGGCTACGTTTGTATAGTGCAGACCAATACAAACGTAGCTGGCTACGTTTCCATACACGTATTGCTACGCATTGCTACGTTTCGTCTACGTTTTGCTACGGTTTGCTACGTATATTGCCGTTTAGCTACGTTTTGAAAACGTAGCCACACGTAGGGGTTAAAACGTGACAGTGTGACTTGTTCTCCAAATATGACGTATATATGTACTTGTTTTGTATCTAAATATGTAGTTTCTACAACGAAAATTAAGTTGATTATGAAATTTCTCAAATCGAGTTAAATAATTTTTTACAATGATTAAAAACGAGGCTTGCCGAGTTTTTAAACATTTGGAAATTTATTTAAGAAGATGTGAGATATTTCTTACATATTGTGCTTAGTTAAATCTGGCAGAAATTAGAGAAATTACGAATATTTTCTACTTTTTCAATGTTATCAACAACAATGGAGAATCAACTTCTTGTTTAGAAAAACATGACGCATAAAAGACTATTACTAGCTAGATTTGCAATGGCAAGCGAAAGCCGATGTCACCCCCAGACAACCAATTCGAAATAATGCTTCCATTATATCTTGTTTGGAAAAAAAAATGTATAATATACAATACAGGAGGACTACATACCATAAATGCAGTAAAGCAAGGAACCAAGCTTTGACTAACATAAACACAAACATGATTCGCAATTCAAACTATTCAATTTATTACAGTTCATGTGAAGCTTTAATTTTATGAAATTTAATGAGTATTGTTTTTTTACTTTTGTACTTCAAACAAGATCTATCAAAGCCAGATATGCTCTCGCAACCTAGATTAAGGGAACACAAAATTATCTTCAAACATGTGTATTCATTTTGATTGCTGTTGACCTTTCCTGTGACTAAACCATTGCATGCGTAGAGCTGACTCTCGGTTTAAATGAAGTAAAGTAAATCAATGTATATAGTGATAAAAGCATAAAATATAAATACTGGCCAATTATAGCATATGTCAGTGTTTTTTTTAATTGACGTACTATGTCAGTGTTCTTGTTTAGAAACATGACGTACATATTTCACTGTTTGTAGGTTCAAAAATGAAGTACTATTAGATCAAATAAAAACAATAAGAATAAACAATGAACGGATATGGAGTAAATGCACATGAGACAACGTTTCTACAAATACATGGTATATCCAAGCAAGGAAAGTCAAAAACCGGAATACTTGTAAAATCTAATAGAGAAAAAATAAACGATAGGATATAAATAGAAAATCTAAAATCAGCTAAGGACAGAGCTACGCATGAGGGAGATACTCCCTAGTTTTTAACAACATTGTATTAAATTTACATATTGCAAGATTTCAATGATATCTGTTTTCATAAAAAAGATGCATTATATGGATTAATTAACAAATTGTGTGTGAAATCAGCAGATATAATTTTAAATTCAGTTGTCAGCTGCCTTTGATACTTTGTCTTTTGTTATTTTCCAAGATACCAAAATATATAATGAAATTAAATACTTGGTTAATGTTATCAACAACCTTGTTTAAGCAACTTTGAAGATAAAAAAAATGAAACAAAGAATTTGAAATGTGGCTCGAAATGTCTGTATCTAAATCGGTGAATAATTTTCATTATTTCTGTTTTAGCTCGTCTTTTAACAAACATGTTTTGTTAAGAACCACACTGTTTTAAATAAGAAGCCCACTGAGACTGACGTAATCAAAATATGATAAATTTTTATCAACAATATTTTTGTCGAATTTGGAGGTGGCGTTTTCCAACAGACAATAAGGATTCCTACGGGAACTAACTGTTCGCCACTTTAAGCTGATGTTTTCCTTTACTCATAAAAGGCCAAGTTTTTACAAGGGATTGTAAAAAAGAGAACAGAAGATTTAGCTCAGTCCTTTAATTTCAGCTTCCGCTATATAGAAGATGTATTTTCTCTTAATAATCCAAAATTTAAGAAATATTTACATCAGATCTATCCCAATGAGCTTGAAATTAAAGAAAAGAACCGATACACCTGCTTCATACCTGGATCTTTTGTTGTATATTGACGAATATGGACGTTTGAAATCTAAGCTGTATGACAAGCGTGATGATTTTGACATCCCAAATATGAACTTTTTCAGCAGCAATATACGTACCTCTCCAGCCTATGAGGGTATTTTCACAGCTTATTCTTTGCTGCGTTTAGTTTGTACAGTGGTTTTTTAAAAGAGCAAAAACACTGCCCAAAGGTTCTTAGTCAGGGATTTTTTCAACCTATGTTAATTTCATTCCTCAAGAAATTCGATGGCCGTTGTCGTATGAGATTTTAAAGTCTATGAAAACTGCAAGTCCCGGTTCCGGTTTTCGCTATGTTAACTTCCGGCGTGAGAACTGCAAGTTCCGGAAATGCGAAATGTGAGGGAAACCTCTGTTTTATTCAAACTGCGATGTGACATCTCACATTATTTTTCGAAACATTAAATTTTCTTAATTACAAGAAGCACTGTTGGTCTTAATTTTCTGTCAGATTTAATGTATGTAAGTGCTTGTACTTTAGTGAAAATGAAAGTACATCACGTTTCTCAGTAGTGATTTTATCAGGAAAGGAAAAATGCATGGAAGTAATTTTATTATAGCTTATAGAACTTTTGTATTTCTATAGAAATATATAAAATATGGCTCAAACTTCTTGGCTGTGATAAAAGATGCAATGAAAAATAATGACCCTGACTGGTTAGATCTATATGGGATGGTTTACTTGAGACTAGCAAATTTCATATCTATGATAAAATTCGGTTGATGAATTCTGACCAAATATTGTCATTTATTAGTTGGTTGGGTCATTAAATGTCATTCTGACCTTATGCTTGCAGATTTCATGGCTGTCGACATAGTCGCTATTCATAATTATGACCATATTTGGCTATCTGTGCTCAGGCTGAGACATAAAATGCCATTCTGACCTGAGGCTAGCAGATTTCATAGCTGTGGAAATAGTTGCTATTTATAATTTTGACCAATTAGGTCTATCTATGGTCAAGTTAGGTGATTACATGTAATTCTGACCTCATGCTTGCAAATTTCATGGCTGTGAAATTAGCTGCGATTAATAATTTTGATCAATTAATGCTATCTATGGTCAAGTTGGGTCATAAAATGTCATTCTGACCTTATGCTTGCAGATTTCATGGCTGTAGAATTAGTTGCGATTAATAATTATGATCAATAATGGCTATTTATTGTCAGGGTGGGTCATAAAATGTCATTCTGACCTCATACTTGTAGATTTCTTTGCTGCAGAACTAGTAGCGATAAATAATAATGATCAATTATGGCTATCTTTGGTCAGGTTGGGTCATAAAATGCCATTCTGACTTTATGCTTGCAAATCTCTTGGCTGTGGAAATAGTTGCGATTAATAATTTTGATCAATTATGGCTATCTATGGTCAAGTTGGGTCATAAAATGTCATTCTGACCTCATGCCTGCAGATTTCAAGGCTGTGGAATTAGTTGTGATTAATAATTAAGATCAATTATAGCTATTTATGGTCAGGGTGGGTCATAAAATATCATTCTGATCTCATGCTTGTAAATTTCATTGCTGCAGAACTAATTGCGATAAATAATAATGATCAATCATGGCTATCTATGGTCAGGTTGGGTCATAAAATGCCATTCTGACCTTATGCTTGCAGATCTCATGGCTGTTGAAATAGTTGCGATTAATAATTTTGATCAATTATGGCTATTTATGGTCAGGTTTGGTAATAAAATGCCTTTCTGACCTTATGCTTGCAGATTTCATGGCTGTGGAAATAGTTGCGATTAATAATTTTGATCAATTATGGTTATTTATGGTCAGGTTGGGAAATAAAAAGCCTTTCTGACTTTATGCTTGCAGATTTCATGGCTGTGGAAATAGTTGCGATTAATAATTTTGATCAATTAAGATTGTTTATGGTCAGGTTGGGTAATAAAATGCCTTTCTGACCTTATACTTGCAGATTTCATGGCTGTGGAAATAGTTGCGATTAATAATTTTGATCAATTATGGTTATTTATGATCAAGTTAGGTGATTACATATGTAATTCTGACCTTATACTTGCAGATTTCATGGCTGTGGAAAAAGTTGTGATTATAATAATGATCAATTATGGCTATCTATGGTCAAGTTGGGTCATAAAATGTGACTTTTTAAGTTCTGTGTAGGTTAGTTTGCAATAATGTCCTTAGCCCTTTCTATAACCACAAAATACTGCAAGACAGAGTCACGGGATTTCAAGAAAATAGAAACATATAAAATATATTATTTATAATTTATTCAGCAATGATTTGAAATATAAAAAACTACAAACAATTCGGT
>MJUU01068491.1:17612-29628 GCA_002080025.1 Modiolus philippinarum | reverse complement strand
TGCCCTGTTGATGTGTCTCTGTCCATTAATTGTTAAATGGTGCATAAATTTTGCGCTATCTTAAATAAGGTTGTATCTCCATATTTTACAGTCAATTACTGCAAAACTAAAACTCCGTCGGCAACGTCTTTTCTCGATAGCTAAATTATTGCTTTGTCATGTTAATATTTTTAACAGTTTAATAAATATTTTATTCGTATAATCCTAATCTAACGTTAGATTAATCTATATAGAAAGCATATTTTAAAATATTTCTGCCGTACGTCGTATACTTTAAAATCTCATAGACTTTAAAATCTCATAAACCCCCGTATGAAATCTGCAAGTACATGACCAAAACCGGAACCGGAACTTGCAGTTTTCATAGACTTTAAAATCTCATACGACACCATCAACATAACATCATTGAAAGATATGACGGGTCAGTGTCTTAAATGAAAGGGGACATTTTCAGCTAGGTTCATGTCTTCCCGGATTTGACTATACCGATTTTGATATTTTCCTAGCTTGACTAACTTACAATGTGACGGGTGCTGTTAACAGAGTAGGACATGCTTACCCTTCTGGAGCACCTGATGTCCAGAATGTTGTTATTTTTATTTTTGTGCTTTGTATTTGTCTAACGTCATTTTTTCTGTTTCCTCGTCTTTGGATTTCGAGTTTTATAAATACCACTCCTTTGTTCCAACTGTATTCTATTGTCTTTGTTTTTTTTAAATATCTCTGAAAGACTACAGATTGATAATTCAACGATGCTTTACTAGTGCTTGAATCCAAAAAAAAAACGTGTTAAGACATTTAGATTTAGATAATTTTTGTGTATAAGGTAATAGGGTTAGTAAGTCTCGTCATGTGACATCGAGAAATCACGATAAAATTGCAATTTAAAAACGTTTCCCACCAAAACATGACGTTGAAGGATTATGACGTTCAAATTTTTTGCTTGAAACGTCATATGTTTTTTGTTAAAAATGCAACTTCCGGGTATAAATTATGTACCCGGAAGTTCCAAAATTGTATGAGGCTTACAGACCCTATAACGATATCACCGAACAAAACTTGGTACATGCATTTTTTGTAGCACCAAAACCATCCCTTCAAATACTGAAGTTCCGATACCAACTCAACGGCAATTGCAATTAAAATGTCATAGATGATGAAATGAAAGGAAAAAGCGAAAAGGAATTTTAAATGCCAGTTTGGACCAAAACATCAAAACTTTCCACAAGGGATTGATATATATTACAGAACTTTATAGTGATCTTTTGAAACGGAATTTTTGAAGCCCGAATTGATGACGAGATCTTGGAGATAAATATGTTTGATGAGAAGTCCGAATACTTTTTACCAGCTGCCGCGGAACAATTCAACTGTGACGGATACATTCCGTAAGCAGGAGAAGTAGTAATATTATTCTCCATTTTATGTAAATTGATAATTTTGACTATAAAGTCTACCTTTTTTGTTAATTTCAGTATTTAGAGGGCCATTATCGTCAATGTCGAGAAATAAGTCCAAAAAGCTGCAGATCTTGTAGTTTAGTTATTTTCCCTCATCTTGAATATTGAACAAAAATATATCAATGAAATACATTCTAGGAATAGATGCGATATTTATAGAAAGAATATCAATGAACCTATGAATGAGTTGAAGGATCTAGTATCTTTTATTTTTAGCCTTTGGAGCCTTTCTGACTCCTGAAAAAAATCATAATTGTAGGAGAACAAGAACAAGTCTGCGAGTAGAGCAGCATAGCTAGAGTTCATTGCTTGTTGTTTATACACAGCAGCTCCAAATATGACAAATGTATAATAAAAATGTCTGATCAACGACATTTTACGAACCAACATAAATTTCTTATACTTATTCCGTGTCCTCTGGGTGTGAAAACAAACCCGGTAAGTTCTTTATTGTTCAATGATTTCTTCGTTTGTTTTGTTTTTGTTTTTCTTTTCTTTTCTCTTTTTTACACCTCTTGCTTTGTGTTTTGCTAGGTCGTTTCTATTTCAATAACCCCCCTCTTCTGAAGAATTTTACTTGCATTTAAATTTTGCATCAACAAAGTTGTACAATTGACATTCTAGGAATATACAATGATAAAATATACAGAAGAAAACATGAATAGGTAAACCATGCCAACGAGAGTGGTTCGTATTGGAGAAGGTTGAAATCAGCAGGGTAGGAAATTTGCCTTCTATATGAACCTTCTCCCATATACGTAATGTTAAAAAATGTTATACGTAAGCATGACTTTTTTTACGAAGCTGACATACACAGGCTATAGAACTCAATACAGGGTATTCGTCTAACCATTAACTTAGGGCGAGCCCGATCAGTTCTGTACACTAGGCTCTCAAAAGCAATCTAGATGCTAGGAAAAATACAATTCAGTTAGGCCTTTGATTCCCATTTGTCGTCGTCATAGCTGCTGCGTTTTGAATATATTCTTGTAAATTTTGTTTCAGTAATTCATACCTTAGAGTAGTTATCAAATGTCCGATAGAGGATGCCTGCATAACATTCCCAGTCGGCAACAAGGAGGGAAACAAAGAGCTTGACATTTTAAGAGGTGATGATAAAAGCAATTGTCATAACATCAACATTTTTGCAACTCAGACTGGCTAATGCTCCACTTCAATCAGAAAGTTCGGTTGAAGCTCTCATTTTATAAAGTTAGTGATAACCGAACCGTCAGTCAAAAAACGCACAATCCATGGACAGTGGCATCATTGGAAATACCACATTTGTATGGGACAAAAAAGGAAAACGAATACACACATGCACATGAACAACAGGGACCCAAAAAAAAACATTGGTGAGATAAGGTGCACCGGTAGAGTAAGCATATCCAGCCTCTTATAAGACACCGGCCGTTTTGAACATGTCAGCTCCGGTAGTAAAATCAAATCCGGTAGAGGAAAAACACATTTTAGTTGCAATTGGAAAGATCTGGTGTAATATCGGAAAATGTTATCCGATAGCGGTCCACAAGATCGTGATATCGATCGCTAAACTGCTGCAGTGATGATTTCAAGTAATGGGTTATTTACCCTTGCCTAAACCTTTGCTATCATGGTAGTCGCTGTATCGTTTGGAGATTTAAACTCCATATGCTGGCCCTTTTGGATTATTACTACAAGGAAAGGGAAGTTGACTATTGGAAAAGTGAAGACATCGCGTTTGCCATACAGCCTAGTTTGTAGTGTACCTCTGTTGTCAATTTCAAGATGAAAGTCAACGAACGAGGCCGATGTTGAAGTGTCTGTCGTATCCTCAATTTCCAGCGCTGTTGGATAGATACATGTAAGATGAAGAAAAACACCAAAGCGAGGGCTGTTTATCGATAAAATGTCATCTATATAACGGAAGCTGAAATTAAAGGACTAGGTCAGTTTTTAATCTTTATTTTGAAAACGTCTTTCGATGAATTCGGCCTCATTTGAGTTGAGAAACAATTCGGCTAAAAGAGGTGCTAAGTTTTTGTCCATTGAATAATAAGTCCTCCAAACTGAGCAAATGTATTGCCGATCAGAAACTCTTACATTTTAATCACTTCTTCCTCTGATATTTGTTCTGTGATTCTGAGACGTATTTCACAAAGTATGCTTGTTTGACTTATCAAAGTTGGTTTATAATATTTGAACTAATTTCGGTCTAATGTAAGGTGCCAATGCAGTTAGATTTAAAATTGTAATTATCAAAATCGGATTCCCACTAAATGGGTTCAGCTGTTCCTTAGATTCTTAAACATTGCAGAGAAATTAAAATGAAAAACTTAAATGATGAAACAGCCATTGATTTTGACACATAATTTGAGGTTGTTGATAAAAGTAATTTAAATGAGTAGGCCCATTTGGTCTGTTGGTAGCTTGCAATCTCAACAATTGCAGAACACGTTCCAATACAGATGAAATACGTTGATTAGACTTTGAATGTTATCTTATTAGTTTACATTTATTTGAGAAAGTGTCACTAAGTGAGACCGTTAGTGCCAATTGGTGATTTATTTTTAAGTCGTTATAACGAGATAGCATCTCGTTATAACGACTTTCCTTTCTCGTTATAGCAACAAAGCATCTCGTTATAACGACTTAGTATCTCGTTATAACAACTTCGATATCTCGATCATTGAGACTAATCTGTACTCTTATTTGACTTTAGTAATGTATGAAAACATCTTTTGGTGTGTTTTCCGTAGGTCCCATTGTTTAACTATGTTCCGGACTACCTAAGAAACATTGTGACCAAGTTTGTTTCAGACTGGTCCAGTGGTCTTAGAGGAGATCCACCATGAGTGGTAGATGCCAAATAAGAATTTTCATTTTTATTAATCAACTACAGTTCAGTCAAAATAAATTGAATCTTATCGTAATTATGACCTCTAAACCCTTCCATACGTTCTTACGACTTCAGCTACGTCTATATAACCAGATGTTAAGTCGGTATAACGAGATACTATGTCGTTTTTACGAGATACCAAGTCTATTATGACGAGACACTAAGTCTGTTATAACGAGATACTAAAGTCGGTATAAAGAGACAGCAAAGTCGTTATATCTTGATACTTAAGTCGGTATAAAGAGATAGCAAAGTCGTTATAACGAGATATGGAGTCGTTATAAAGAGATATTATGTCACTATAATGAAATGCTACGTCATTATAATGAGACTGCTAAGTCGTTATTGCGAAAAACTGTGTGTTTATAGCAAGATACTATATGGTTATAGCGAGATATTTTGTCGTTATAGCAAGATACTATCTCGTTATAACGACTTAAAAATAAATCAATACGTGGCACTAACAGGATGTCTTATATGACAGGTAGATAGCCCAAGCCGACGAAATTATAAGTTTTTTTTTAATTGCTCCCGGCATTAAATAAAAATTAAACCAAATTTGACCTCTGCAAATAGCTATTTCGACACTGATTTTTCGACATTGCAGATTAAATGAAAAAATAAACTAGAGGCTCAGAGAATGAATCTGTATCGCTCACCTGACAAAATGTTTAAATGACATGTATGACCAAAAATGATGTTTTTTACCTATGGGGTTTAATGTTTAGCTATGTTTTCCATTGGCACCCATGTTTTTTGCCTGATCCAATTGAAATGGGTATTTTTTGCAAAGGACCTTCTATAAATTTAGTTAAATTAGCTTGAAACAACTAAATACCGAACATACTGTGAAAATGATGAAAAGGGAGATTTTCTAATAGGCCCTAATGTTAAACTATGTTCTGCACTGGAAGCTATATTTTTTGTTGGATCGGATGGAAATGGGCATTTTTTTGTAAAGTACCTTTCATAAATTATTCCTGTAACGTTTGGTTGAATAAGTTTCAGTGCATTTTTTTCTGAGGAGAAGATGTAATTTGATATTCCCATAGCGTTCCAAATCTAAACTATGTTCCGCACTGTTGGCTATGTTTTTGTCCATTCGGAATAAAATAAGAAATCTTTGTTAAGGAGCTTTACTCCATCATTCCTGTGAAGTTTGGTTGATTTTGATTCAGTGGTTTCAGAAACGAAGATGAAAATGTGGATTTTTCCCATATGTCCAATGTTAAAATCTGTTCCGTGTTTGCGGCCATGTTTTGTCGGATTAGAACGAAATGAGCAATCTTTGTGTAGGATCTTCCATACAATATTCATGTAAAGTT
Source organism: Modiolus philippinarum (assembly GCA_002080025.1). NCBI lineage: Eukaryota > Metazoa > Mollusca > Bivalvia > Mytilida > Modiolidae > Modiolus > Modiolus philippinarum. The sequence goes on along the minus strand of MJUU01068491.1, from coordinate 23,965 downwards.
TGGTTGAATTTGCTTCAGCAGCTTCAGAGGAGAAGATGAAAATGTGATTTTCCATAGAGTCCAATGTTAAACTATGTTCTGTGCTGGCGGCAATATTTTTTATCAGATCGGAACGAAGTGAGCAATCTTAGAAAGGACTTTAAGTACATCATTCCTTTAAAGATTAGTTGAATTTGCTTCAGTGGTTTCAGAGAGGAAGATGAAAATGTGATTTTTCCATAGGGTCCAATGTTAATTTATGTTCCGTGCTGGCGGCTGTTTTTTATCGGATCGAAACGAAATGACCAATCTTTGTTAAGGCCTTTTGGACATCAAGCATGTAAAGTTCGATTGAATTTGTTTCAGTGGTTTCAGAGGAGAAGATAAAAATGAGTAATGTTCCCATAGTGTACAATGTTAAACTATATATGTTCTACGCTGGAGGCCATGTTTTATATGGGATCGGAACAAAGTTGACAGTCTTTGTTATATAGAATAATGGTAGTTTTGAAGGTCGAGACAGAAAATATCACCGTATCGCGGCGAGTCCGATAGGACGAGCTGTGATAGTAGTGATATTTTCTGTCGAGACCTTCAAAACTACCATTATTGTTTTTATCGGCATAATTGTGACGTCATTGCCTGATATTTTCTTGTATCAGGTCAGTACGGAGATACTGACAATATCAGTCACAAAGATCAAAGGGAAAATGCATATATTGCCGATAAAAGGACCTAAAACACATCTTTCCTGTAAAGTTTGGTTAAATATCTTTTTTCAGAGAAGATGAAAATGTGATTTTTCCTATAGGGTCCAATGTTAACTTAGTTCCGTGCTGGCGGCCATATTTTTTATTGGATCGGAACGAAATGGGAAAAATTTGCTTAGGACCATAAGTTCATCATTCCTTTAATGTTTGGTTGAATTTCAGAGGATAAGGTGAAAATGTGATTTTCACCTTAGGGTCCAATGTTAATCATAAGTTCCTGTTAAGTTTGGTTGAATTTGTGTCAGTTGTTTCATGGAAGATTAAAATGTTTAAAGTTAACAGACGACGGACGGACGATGGGCGACGGACACCAAATGATGGCAAAAGCTCAAACTGGCCCTTTAGGTCAGGTGAGCTAAAATAGATGATGTAATGTGATGTCATGGGCAAAAATATTAATTCATATCAACATTAAACAGGCGATCAGTATTGATAGACATAAGTATTTTACTATGAAAACGAAGCACACGTTAAGATATTTTGGTTCCTTTGAGTCTTGTTTTAAACATAGATTAAACGATGCTCTTAACATAGTCACATGTCTTCTGATTTATTGCAGTGATCAAACAACGGCAGTAGAACACCGAAGGAACAAAGGGGTGAAATTCACAAAAATAGAAGTCCAAAGACAGGGCAAAAACGAGAACACAGAAAACAATGACGTTAGACACAAAAACAATGACGCCAGACAGACACAAAGCACAGAACCAGAAACCACAACATTCAGAACAAAGGCACTCACAATCAAACGATGAAAGTAGAATACCGAAGGAATAGGGGATGTGGTATTACAGTAATGAAGAGTCCAGAGACATGGCAAAAATGAGAATACAGAAAAAAAAGATAAAACAATGACTAGAGAGAGCCACAAGGAACAGTAATAAAACTCAAGGAACAGTAAACACAAGGAACAGTAATAAAACTCAAGGAACAGTAAACACAAGGAACAGTAATAAAACTCAAAAATCCGAACAAGGACACATATATCATGAACTACCATGAAAACCGGGAATGAAATCAAATACTCCGGAAGGGTTAGCATGTCCTGCCCCCGCTGACGATACCTGTCACACTATCAGTGATGAAAGATATATTTGGTAGCTTATTTGTTAATGTCATTTTCTAATCCTTACACACAAAAAAATCCATAGTCAAACCTATGTAAAAAATTAGTTCAATTAGTCCAAATTGGTATAAATAATTTCTGATTTATTTGGACAACAGATGTCAAATTGCTTACATTCTGCTACCAAGATTGCTGTTTATATTCTACAAAGTAATATAAAAAATAATGTAATCGTATGAAATATTGGTAAAAAAGTTCTGAAATTGGGGATGTACACCTAGGCATTATGACGTACAGCCCTATTAGGTGTACACCCCTATTAAAAAATGGAACATACAAACATCTTTACAGACTTCAGACGCTGAGACACTTAAATAAAAAAACTACTTTCCTCAAAGCTAAGCATGAATAAGTCATATAAATAAAAAGGAAAACAATTTTTTAGCATTTTATATAGACATATAAATAAGGTTTAAATGATAAGAAGCAGCATGAATGAAGATACATTTTCAATTAATAAGATCAAATGTCAATGATATATAATAAAAATTGAGTAAATGGAGATCTTCATCTGTTTTTTTCATATCCTATTGATTGTACATGATCATTCCTCCAGAACTTCTGAAAAAAATACAGAAAAAAATAGTTATCGATGTGATTTTTTTTAAATACTTCGAAAGTTTTTTTTTCTAAATATTTTTGAATGTTTTGAGTGTGCGTAGAAACTTTACGGAAAAAGTCTAAAAGTATATACGCCTGGCAATATTAATTATTTACTTTCATATGTAAGACGCACCACTAGAATCGGTTTTCAGGAGTTCCGGCTACAGAGCTGTCGGGCGGGTCACCAGTTGGTGGATAGGGAAATGTCCTGTCAATGCGAGGTAGTCAGGTCGTAAAACGGAAAGCCTGATCGAGAACCGTGGAGAAACGCCACGCTCCGTGCATTATAAAGACCTCTTCTATTTTGTTTCAAGAGAGCAGAGTCACTGGGACTCGTAAAGAAGGCTAAATTTCCTTCCCGTTCCCATTTCTCTCCTTTTTCAGTGGCAATCAAAACTAGTCACGGTTGTCCCTTCCACCTTTGTTTCTCTCTTCTTCTCTTATATTTATTGAATTGATTAGCTTGTTCTGGTCCTTATATAACTGAAATATTGCTCACTGGGTGTTAAACTCTAACTAAACAATCAATTATATGAAAGAAGACTTGATATCATAGTCAGCTAGCTGTCAGTGACTGTCAGGACAGGACCCGTGTGCATTGTATAATGTTTTATGTACTTCATTGTAAAGGTCTTGATTAGTTTGACTTTTTTTCTAGTTGTGTTTTTAATTTGAGTCTTTTTATATATTTATGTTTTAGCAATTCATCGCACAGGGGAGGGTTTGGATCTAAGAAAACGAGTTTAACCCCATCGCAATTTTTGCGCATGTCCTATGTCAGGAATATGTTGGTCATTGGCTTGTCCTTGTCTTCTTATAATATTTTAGTTTCGTGATATTCGGGATATTGGATATGATTTGTTTCCATTGATTTATTCACTTTTTTACTTTTTTTTTGGTCAATTAGGGCTTGCTTTATGGTGTGAGGTTCCTGAGTGTGTTGAAGACCGTACGATGACCCCTAGATGCTTTGTTTTTGATCATTTTAACCTGGAGATTGGAAGTTGTCTCCCTTACATTTACCCTTTTAAGCCTCTTTTTTATATTAAATATGAGAAAGAAAACTGTTAATAAATTCTATTCGATCTAAATGAAAACAGCGCTGACAAAATGTGGAGCCAAATTCTGGTTGATTTCAAAGAAGACTTTCAATAATTTATAAGACTATCAACTATTTAAAAATATAAATCTGTTATTATATGCTATTATAAAAGCAAATTAGTTCAAGCAAAGAAAATGCGTTTAATCTTGGTTCGTAATGAGTAGACATAAAATGGTCAATTCTGTCAATAGCAGAGATGAAATTCACCACAATTTTGCGTTTTTGGAAATCCACTACTTATTTTTTTTTCTATTCTTTATTAATATTTTGTGTACTGTCTTTTATTATTTTTAAGTAAATTTTAGTTAATTTTGTATTCCAAGAACGTATCATTCGTTTGTGTAAATGTAAAATGCCGGAAAAATCAAACCAAAGCAATCGTTACAAAATTGGCACAAACTAATTTTTTAACGTAATTTTCACAATAAAAATATCACTTATTTGTTCTCCGTATTCCATGATTCAGTGATAAGAAGATTGCTCTGATGACCCTTTTTAGCCTGCACAACATTTATTATCATAAAATAAAATATTTTCTCTCTCTCTCTCTCTCTCTCTCTCTCTCTCTCTCTCTCTCTCTCTCTCTCTTGTTTTGAGATCTTATTATACTTCGACAACGTAGCATTCTTTTTTGTAAAATATATGTTTGTATTTTGTTGCAGTTTATGAAACTTTTAAAGTATTTTATTCAACATTATGAACTGGGGTTATCGTATAAAAAGCATGTAATAAAATCAAATTAAAGTGATTGGAAAATAAATCAATTGTAGAAATATTCGGGTAGTTTTCTAGATATTGGCACAAAATAATTTTTGCGACTTAATTTTCAAAATTACAAAATCAACTTACTTGTTTTCAATATTCCACGGTTCGGTGAAAAGGGCAGTCTTCTTATGACCAATATCATCACCTTTCTCTATTACAAGTTCTACAAACATACCAGCTCCAACTGTAACATCTTCATCTACACTTGCAGAAAATTTTGGTAATACAACTGACATGTTGGATAATTCTGAATTAGACTCTGAATTGTCCCTGTGCTTTAGAATGTGTATTTCTGTGAAACGGCATATAGGATATTGTCTTTTATACTCTTATGTGGAAGTGTGAATGACGCAAATCATTTTTCATTTGCCAAAGATCTCTGCAAAGCTATTGGTCATTTCTTAGTTAGTTTGGCTTACCTTTAAATTGTTCTCAAAACAGATTCATGAACAAAGTTAAAATAATGACAACTATTTATATCAAAGAACATTTATGGTATTTGGTAATTTGCTCTTTTATATTTATTCAAATCTTATTTATCTTAAATTTCACAAAACCTTTGACATATCATCTGGTGTTATTATCTTGTATATAATAAAACCAAGGAGCATCTCCCTATTGCATAGTTCTGTCCTTAACTGGTTTGGGCTTTGCATTGACGTCTTTTTGGATATTTGTGTTTCACCAGATTTTACAAAGTGATGATTATTGATCTTCCAAATATTTAGTTTTCATCTGCACTGGAAAGAAATTATTTGTCGACATGGCCAAATGCAGAAACTAAATTTACAGTCACTTTGGTATTTTATTACTATTTTGATTTTCCAAAATTAAATGTTTTTCAGAGATCTTTCCCAATTTCTTACAAATACACAATTTTGGATTAAAAGTGCATTTATAACGATGTTCAAAATCAAGCCTTTTTTCCTGTTTTTGTAAATTTATTCAGTGATGACCCTTCGTCTTTTATAATCCCACTACTGCGACCTTGAAGGTAGTCAGGGAGCATTCTGTCGGTGTGAATTCATATCTTATCCTGTGAAATGTATATTTAATTAACAATATACTATTCAAAATTTATTGGACAAATTTTTTGAATATTTTGGCTTTCTATTTAGATCATATTTGATTATTTGTTGTCTATCAGTTTTTAAACATCTTTGACTTTATGATCTTCCAAACGTTTAGATTTTATCTGCACTGATGAGACATAAGTTGTCGAAATGCGCATATGCAGAATCAAAATTCACAATAACTTCGGTATTAAGTTATTTGTATATAAAACACAAGAAATGTGTCATTTTCTCTTCATTTAATATTAACGTCGTGGTATAGGTTGGCAGTGTAATCATATTTTAAAATAATATGACATGAAAATTAGAATGGCGAACCAGAGAGAAAGTTGAAAAAAAAAAATTACAAAACGTATCAATACCATTTTTTTTTATTTCGCCTGATAGTTACAAAATGAGCAACTTACACGTTTTCTTTTACTTTTCAATACATATTCTAGGGATATATATATATATATAGAAAACAGTTTTATGTTTGGATGCAAAAACTTAAATCTAGCATGAACATAAAAGCTTAGAGAACCAAAGCCTAAATTCCCCGCCCCTACCCATTTTGTAATTTTTGTTTTTTTTTTTTGTTTTTTTTTTGTTTTTTTTTTTTTGTTATATTATCATATTTTGCTCTATAGCCGTTAAAGTAATAAGAATTTTGTAAGATTCAATGTACAGACACTGACAAAATTATTTTTTCCCTTCTCATGCTACACTTGTAGTAAACAGCGTCCATGATGTAGCTGTCGATACTTTGTTTCCTTTTTTTGTAGTATAGTCTTTGTAAATAGGTTTTATTTCACTGTATTTTTACTTTTTTATTGTGTTTTGATAAAGAGCCGGATAGGTCTCGAAATATCAACTTTTAAATGCGTGTACTGTTCACTTCAGTCTACTGCCTTGTTTTATTATTCTCACGAAGTGTGCATCTTTTAAGATCCAGT
>MJUU01068489.1:0-26594 GCA_002080025.1 Modiolus philippinarum | reverse complement strand
TATAACTAGAGATTGTGTCTGTAAGACACGGATGCCCCGCCAATAAATTTATCGCAAAAGATAACCTAAGTCAATTGGGCATAAAATAAATCCTCTTTCAGTGAATTGTGAAGGAATATTATGTGTAGTTGCTTAGAAGTGGACCTAAACCAAAAATTTTAACAAAATCATTCAAGCATAAAATGTAGGTCATGGATACCCAATGCTTGGTGAAGCGTGTAGTTCTCCTATAGATGCATGTTACAGTGAAATATCATAATGCTACAATACTTAGTCATTGAGGAACAGCCTTAAATGCAAAAGTTAACCAAAGTCACTGAAGCGTAAAATGTAGGTCAAAGTCACTTAATTGTGAATGACTTGAGTAGTACTCATCAAGACAATTGATTTGATGAAACGTCATTGTCCTATAATGTGTAGTTGTTGAGAAATGGACCTTAACGCAAAACTTAAACAAAAGTCACTGAAGCATAAAATGTAGGTCAAAGCCACCTAATTGTCAATGATTTGTGTAGTACTCATCAAGACAATTAATTTGATGAAACATCATTGTCTTCTAATGTGTAGTTGTTGAGAAATGGACCTTAACGCAAATCTTAACCAAAGTCACTGAAGCGTAAAATATAGGTCAAAGCCACCTAATTGTCAGTGATTTGTGTAGTACTCATCAAGACAATTAATTTGATGAAACATCATCATTGTCTTATAATGTGTAGTTGTTGAGAAATGGACCTTAACGCACAACTTAACCAAAGTCACTGAAGCGTAAAATGTAGGTCAAAGCCACCTAATTGTCAATGATTTGTGTCATACTCATCAAGACAATTAATTTGATGAAACATCATTGTCTTAGAATGTGTAGTTGTTGAGAAATGGACTTAAACATAAAACTGAATCAGAGTCACTCAAGCATGAAATATAGGTCAAAGAGTCAAACTACCTATTGAAATGTGGAGTACTATCAAAGATCTACCTACTGAGCTATTCTCATTGTTCTAGCTCTTGTATTTTCTGAGAAATCTACCGTAACTCAAAACTTAACCGGATGTACGGACGTACGGACGGAAGGACGGACAAGGGTAACACTATATGCCCCTTCCACATTCGAAGGCGGGACATAAAAAGTAAGTGGTCTTTGACTATTTCAGGAAATTTAACAAAATTGGAATCAAGTATTATTGTAATCCACTTAGTGAAAATGTTTGCTCAAATCGAAATAAATTCGTAAAGTATGGTTGCTAGGAAGAATTCCAAATGATCAGTGGTCTTTGACTATTTTAGGAAATTTACCAAATTTGGAATCAAATATTTTTGAAATTCAATTGGTTAAAATGTTAATTCTAATTGAAAAATATTCTAAAAGTATGGTTGCTAGGTAGAATTCCAAAAAAAGTAGTCTTTGAGAGTTCCAGGAAATTTGCCAAACTTTGAATCGAATAATTTTGAAATCCAATTATTAAGTTTGTTTTTTCTTATCGAAATACATACTTTTAGAATGGTTGCTAGGTAAAATGCCAAAAAAATAGTAGTCTTTGAGAATTTCTGGAAATTTACCAAAATAGAAATCAATTTTGGAATTCTTAGTGTTCAGAATTATGTGGGATACCAAGAAATTGATAATATGTAAACTTGTAAGCTAATATTTAAAAAATTATTAGTCTTTGACATTTTTAGGAAATTTACCAAAGTTGGACAGGAATCAAAATTCTGAAAGCCTATTGCCCATCTGCAGCATATATGCAACAATTCTACAACAAAATTAAAACCCCAAATCCAAAAATGTAGGAGGATTTCACGTCACAAGAAATCGGACAGACGGGGCGAAAACAAGATGATGAAAGTTTGGGGACAACAACCATAATTAACACCAATTCCATTATGAAAATGCAGGGACAGAATTACATTAATTTATACAAAGTTATTAGCATTCAAATAACACTGTTTATTCAAGACTAATAAACTATTTTTGTTCCTTTTCAAGCATTCTTGAAACCTGTATATAAAGTGACAAAGTAAAATGTAATGTAAATCATACTAGTAAGTGGACAAAGTTGCACCAACCAAAATGTGTCAAAATTAATTACACCATTCTGAAATTTCATGATTTACAGTACACAAAATTTAAGGTTAGTAAAAAAAACCACACACATATATATATATACAGCACTAATGTTATGAATTGTAACACTTACATTTTTAAACACAGCACTAGTTACATATAACCAATATTATTGCAGCACTAGTCTAATAAAATCATTTTGCGTTACATGTTCAACAACTATGTCCCAACTATTTCTTCCCAACACAAGTAAATGCAGGGAAAGCACTAAATAAATTCCACAAACAAATGAACTTCGTAATAGTCGACACTCATTTTGTAAAACTGATAGAACATGTACAGTTGAACTTCTATGGCTCGAACACCCAAGGGACCGATGAGGGGTGTTAAGAGTTATCAGGGTTGATTTATGCATAAACTTGAGTGAAGGGAGCACAAAAATGGGGTCGAGTTATCCATAGTGTTCGAAGAATGAATGTTTAACTGTATATGGAAATGTAGTAAAAGGGTCAAATAAATATTTTAACACATGCACTTATGTACAATGAATACTGACACAATAAATATAATCATGATACATGTAACAATAATAGCACGGACGATAGAAAAGTGTAGGCAACATAATACTGTATCACTACAATAAAAGAATTATATACAGTGTAGAGAAAATCAGACAAAAGCCACTTGGCACTGGTTTCAAATTGTCCAATTTCCTGTACTCTGTATACAAAGAAATAGACATCAAAGTGAGGTACACAATCAATGGCGATGAACATGATCAACAATTGTGTCTTTGATCCAATTGTGATAATGGTTAATGTTCAGATATTTGTCTATTGATGATTTGACATCTGGAAATGACTCGTGCCGCCTCCCTTCAGAGTGTTCAAATGGTCGTATCTTCCTAAGATCTTCCATTATTGTCATTTCATCACTGTCAGCATCTTTGTTTTTGTGGTGTTGACTTCTTTTCACAACATTAGATTGCAAGTCATATATATCGGAGATTGTTTGCAATCCTGATAAGGACTTGGTTCTCTTCGATATGTTGTCTTCGGTTTTGTTTGAAAACATGTGTTTAATATGTTTTTTAATTAATTTCACCAAATACTCCATCTGTAAATCTGCTGGAATATTTGTGTCATTTCGACCCTGTGTATTTACAAACATTGAATACAGTGATTCTGTTGCATCCTTTTTTGACAACAAACTATACTGCTGAACCAGAAATCTGTGCACTTCATATGCATACTTGCTGTTATTGCTGCTTGCTTTAAACACAACCATACATCTTTTCATTAATGATAAAATCATATTTCTGTCAGGCTGTTTGCTGATATACAGTAGCTCTTTGTATAACAATCCTAAATCCACAACCATATGTGCATAATTGTGAACAAAATCTTCTTTCTTCAATGTATTCACAGGCATTGGTTTCACCTTTGCACTTAGTTTCAAGTCTTTCCCATTACTTAGCTTCAAAATCACTGGCATAAACTGTCCTTCTTCTGTAAATAGAAATGAAAAATCTACATGCAAATTGGAATTTAAATACACAGCTAGCTTACATAAACTGTAGACATATAATTTTGTCATGGATGCTAACTTACTCTGTTTTACAAATGATCACTGATTGCAGGTACATGTTTTTGTCCTGAAGGGTATCAGTTGTTACATGTGCTATTCTAATGTAACACTGTCATGACTATGTTATATTAATGTCTATTTGGATTGGCTGAAATCCAAATTGTTACAGCATCAATTAAACGATTGACAGTGGGGACATTTCAGCAGATGCACACTTCTGTTTTCAACTGTTATTTGTCTTTTTCAACAGTTACATTATTAGAATCCAGATAACAGTATTGTATTTATAAATTTTTACGATTTGATGGTCACAAATACCATTCTAGCAAAAATCATACACCCTTTATATAGTAAAGAAAGGATGATATCAAAATTTTATTTCCTTTGTTCCAAGACAAAACAAACACTATCAACCCAGATGACTTAATTACATTATAGAAGATGTTTCAGAAAATACAAGTAACTTGAAACTCTGATATTGTGTTTAATTTTCAGGTATAAATGTTAGTTACTTCATCATGTTTATGTATATTAAAGCAAGTGTTGTACATTTAATACATTTCTTTCAACATTATAGAATAAACACATTTGTACTTAGCAATGACATCTGATTCTGGTTTTGGAATATCTGTTTTCCAAACAAATTTGTCCACCGCGTCTCCAGACTTACCAATGACATCTGATTCTGGTTTTGGAATATCTGTTTTCCAAACAAAGTTGTCCACAGCGTCTCCAAATTTTTCCATTGCCCATTGTCCCGGCACCTGAATCGGTTTTCAGGGGCTTAGGCTACAGAGCTGCCGGGCGCGTCCCCAGGTGGTGGATAGGGGAATGCCCTGTCTATGCGGGGTAGTCAGGTCATAATACGGAAAGCCTGACCGCGAGCCATTGTAGCCAAACTGTGTGTAGAAACGCCACGCTCCATGCAGTATAAAGACCCCTTCTATATTTCTCTAAAGAGAGCAGACGCACTGGGTGTCGTATGGAAGGCTAAATTTCCTGCCCCTACCCATTTCTCCAATTTTCCAGTGGCAGTCAAAAGTCGTTGCCCAGGTTGTCCCTTCCACCTTTGTTTCTTTCTTCTGATACTTTCAATTTTTTGAATTGATTAACTTGTTCTCGTCCTGATATAGCTGAAATATTGCTCATTGGACGTTAAACTCTAACTAATCAATCAATCAACCATTGCCCATTGTAGTTTCAATTCATCACTCATTTCATCTATATTGTCTGGAATATTAGCAGTTGGCATTGATAGACTGCTTTCCATACCAAAGTAATGGCAAATCATTTCGATGATATAAGCGTCAACAAATGACACAACAAAGTCTTTATCCTGGTCATAAGCCTTCCGTACATCTGGATCCACATTCTTTCTCATTATTCGGTCAATTGCTGATTTCATTGTTCCCAATTCATCACCACTTTTCTCAGAATATAGAAATTTAAAAAACACCATCAAATAATTCATGTGTAAATGGAACATTTCAAATGTTATTGGATGTAGATGTTGCAATTTTTCTTTCGGATCATTGGCGCCTGCACGCAAAGCTTTCGCACCGGTTAATCTCTCCCGTGTCAATTGATCTCCACCCACATGTATTCGTACATCATTCAATTCCCCGAATGTGTCAGCAATTACTTTTTCGTAGCTGTCCAAAATATCAACAACCTCTGCATATTTCTGTTCATTCTTATATAATGTGTCTAATAAAACAACTTGTGTCTTTTCTTTCAATTGATCTTTCTCTGGTGAAACTGGATGTTTAACAAGTCCTTTCAAAACTTTGAAAAAAGGCAGAAATTTTACAGATAGTTGTACTAGGTGGAATACATAGGCATTCTTCATATTTTTATAATCACTGTCATTTGGAAGGAAGTCCTTTACATCTAAGTCATACCATTCCTTCTCGGGTTCAGTAGCGGAAAGATTTTTAAAATCAAAGTTATGGATTAAAGCAGCACTGGCAAAGGCATGGTGGAGTCTTTTTACTTTCCCATTGCTGTCCATTCTCAAATCAGCCTGACCAACAGCAAAATTTACATTGTCACCAACTATTCTTATTCTTTTTTTTTCTCTGCTGCTCCTTTGAGTTGAGATATGAAGTGATTCCCCATTTCTCCCATCATATTTATTGTTCCCTGGTAACTCAAACAAATACCAACAGGCTGCAGTCTGTCATATACCTAAAACAGAAATTATCACAATAAAAAAATAAATAATAACAGTAAAGATTGATCATGTTGATGCAAAACCTACCACACTTTTCACTATTTTCAGATTTCAAATTAATTTTTTTTTTGCATGCATGAATAAGCCTTAAGTTATAACTAGAATGTGTCTACAAGATGTGGATGTCCCGCCAGTAATTCACTGTAATTTTAGTTTAGGGTACAAGTTTTTGAAAAAATTCTAAATGTTTTTTTTATACATGTAGCAAAATATTACTAAAGATGTTTCAGTGATATAGTAGGATAAAAGTACAGTTGTTGAAAAATGGACTTAAATGGTTAAAATCAAGACAGTGCTTGGTTCCTGCCAAATATTTTTAAACTATCAAATAAAAAAAAAAAACAAAACAAAAACAAGTGCTATGACCTATCAATATGTTGACATATATAGCATGCATAAAGGAAAGAGGACTCTCAGACTGCAAAAGTTTAGTAGCATGTTAGTGCTATGTATTTTTATATTTTGTTGTATGTATGTTCATGCTATCAGCCTTTTATGGGCATAATTCACTCTTTGAATAAAATTATTAAAAACAAGTTCAACCACTAACCGGAGGTGCAGCAAATGCCTGCAAAGTTCGCCTCGTACTCCGGTTTGACTCTATAACCAGTTTGTATAAAACTTAACAAAGTCACTGAAGCATGAAATATAGGTCAATGATTTTTTTTAACACATTTGTATCGAAAAAATTTGGCCTGCAAAGATATATGCAAGAACAGATATTTCTACCTTTATTAGTTTCCCCCCCAATTGACTCTATAGTAGCATTTTCAGAATACGTCTTCATAGATGATTTGATAAACCCTACCTCTCACAGTATCTGAATTTCCAGGTTGACCTACTTCTGACTGGATGCTGACCTACTCCCTAAGGCGCATCTGCATGCAAGACTGTTGGAGCCTACAGCTTCCAGTATGCGAGATACAAACTTTGACCTAAACTTGAATGTAAGTCAGTGAATCATGAAATGTGGGTCAAAGTGACCTACATCTAACTGGATGCTGACATACTCCTAAGGCGCATCTGCATGCAAGACTGAAGGAGCCTACAACTTCCAGTATGCGAGATACAAACTTTGACCTAAACTTGAATGTAAGTCAGTGAAGCATGAAATGTGGGTCAAAGTGACCTAATTTTGACTGGATGCTGACCTACTCCCTAAGGTACATCTGCATGCAAGACTGTTGGAGCCTACACCTTCCAGTATGCGAGATACAAACTTTGACCTAAACTTGAATGTAAGTCAGTGAAGCATGAAATGTGGGTCAAAGTGACCTACTTCTGACTGGATGCTGATCTACTCCCTAAGGCGCATCGGCATGCAAGGCTGGAGGAGCCTACACCTTCCAGTATGCGAGATACAAACTTTGACCTAAACTTGAATGTAAGTCAGTGAAGCATGAAATGTGGGTCAAAGTGACCTACTTCTGACTGGATGCTGACCTACTCCCTAAGGCGCATCTGCATGCAAGACTATTGGAGCGTACACCTTCCAGTATGCGAGATACAAACTTTGACCTAAACTTGAATGTATGTCAGTGAAGCATGAAATGTAGGTCAAAGTGACCTACTTCTGACTGGATGCTGACCTACTCCCAAAGATGCATCTGCATGCAAGACTAGACAACCCTGAGTCATACAGTGTACTAAATACAAAATTTGAAGAAAATTTCAACTTTAAATGAAATCAGTGAAGCATGAAATATAGGTCAGTTTGACCTAATTTTCCGCCTATGCTGAGATGGTCCCAAAATATATCAATATAGCAATTGTACATGCAATTATTTACTGGTAATTCAGTTTGATTTGCCCATTTAACAGTCAACGATTGTTTTCATTCAACAATTCCTCACACTTACACCAAGTTCACGTACATGTACATAACAGTACAGTAATGTAGGCACATGTACTCAGAAAATTTTGTACATGTCAGGCCAAAACCAAAATATTGTTAACATGACGTTACTTTTCAACAATGGATAGGTAGGTTGATGAATAATTATATTTTACAAGATCTTTTTATTTTGTTGATCAACAAAAATAGCTGAGCAGAAAGCATTATAAAAAATATTGATAGGGTTTTTTTTTTCATAAGGTCGGTCGGGTTTGGGGAAACAATCAATATTTTAATTTTGGCCTTATATATGTGTCATTACAACAGGTGAACAACATAGTAAATTGATTTACTAGTAATATTTACCTAGTAACCTACACCATCTGCATATACAAATGTATAAGCACATACATATACAAATGCATGTAGGACTTGTAAGTCTTGTACAATTTGAAATTCATAGCATCGAGTAGTCCCAAAGAATAACACAGTATTAATTTTTAGAAAAACATGACCTAATTAACAAAGCAAACATTTCATAAATGTCATATATTATGTTATGTTGTGTTGCATGACAAGACTTACAGGCCCATAATTTATAATGACTTTAAGATTAATACTAGATTACATTTGTATATATGAACATTTACTAAATAGAAGATTGCAGATAAGACCGGTACCATATCAAGTTTATTTGTAGACTCTCATCCAGCCTGACGTAAAAGTATGGGGTGGACGAATGGTTGTATACATATGCATGTAATTTTTTTTTACTCTTTCCCACTATCACTAGATCTGGACATCTTCGGTTTCAGGGATGAAAGTGAAAGCAAACCTAGAAATCCTAGTTTTGAAAAATAAAAAAATTTGGGGTGCCACATTTTGAGGGGTGATTAAAATCGACAGATTAACTTGATATGGCCTAACAAATATAGATAGAAGTAAGCACACATTGTATATATATATATATATTTAAAGCACCAAGAAAGCACACATAGAAAGCAACACCAATAGCTTATACGTTAGATACTATTCTAATAGATATAAGTACTGTATGTCGTTATGACATTTACAGCTTCAATACTTACTTGTGTTGCTACATCTATGAAAGCAAAAATTTTAATCAACATAAAACTTTACATCTACAATGTATTCTACAGCTTTTTATGTTTCTACATGTTCTAAGTTAATTTTACATTAAAACAATGATGTCTCGCCTGCCTGGGCTTGGATCGCAAAGTTGAGGTTAAGGTCAAAGGGACAAATGAAAGAGTGTCAGGTAATATAGACCAAAAGATGCTGTAAAATTAACCTAAATGTCACAATTAGCAGTCAAATTAACTTAAATGTAAAAATTTAGCAAAGCTACTGAACCATGAAATTGAAGTCATGGTCATATGACAAGTGTCAGACTGGCATGTAAACAAAGTTTGCTATACGACAAATATGGAAAGTCTACATTCTACAATTGATGTAAAATTAACTTAAATATAACAAATTCAGCAAAGTCACTGAACCATGAAATTGAGGTCAAGGTTACATGACAAGTGCCAGACTGAGTTACAGGTGTTACAGTTAATAAGAAAAGGACTTGAATGTGAAACTATGTCGCAGATTTT
Source organism: Modiolus philippinarum (assembly GCA_002080025.1). Classification (NCBI taxonomy): domain Eukaryota; kingdom Metazoa; phylum Mollusca; class Bivalvia; order Mytilida; family Modiolidae; genus Modiolus; species Modiolus philippinarum. Next base: position 17,262 of record MJUU01068489.1, on the reverse strand, counting down.
CAAAGTTCACTGAACCGTCTAATTAAGGTCGAGGAAATATGACAGTCTAGGCATTACAAGTCCTGAGAAAAGGACTTGGAGTGAAACTATGACGCAATGTTTATGTCTTTATTGAACCATGAAAACAAGGTCAAGGTCATCCAAAATATATGCTGCTGGAAATGTCATCACTTGATGGACCTGTTGACCAAAGGTGATATTTGTATGTATTACCCTTCAAAAGTTATTAAGGTTTTAGAAAAGAGTTTACGTCGCCGTCGCCTTCGCCACATTGTACATGTTGTAATACCTATGTCTCACTTTCAGGGCTTTTCGTCGTAGGTGAAACAAAAATATATAATAATATGATCCATATGTAAGTCTTATGACTGAATATATACATGTAGTTTTCAATTACCGATGGAACTCCTATGGATTAAAGATCCATGCGACTGATGAAAATACAAAATTCATTTTGAGCTAGAGGATTACTTGATCAATTTTGAATACTTGAAATAAAATCCCAATGAAAAATATAATATAAAGAAATGGAACACTTTTATTGTTGTTCTTCATCTTGAAGTCACCATGAGACCTGAGGATATAGTTTACTAGTAATTACCTTTTGATCTGCAATGTTGTCTGCTAAGTTCACTGACATAATTCTCTGGACCTTGCTGAGTTCATGATATCTTCCTTGAGCTGCTATTCCATAAATCATGGCAAGACGAGGGATGACATCTGATATTCTTGACTCTGTGTTTGAACTATTCCATGGGACCATTATACATAGAAGCAATTTTATCAGTAACGGAAACTGTTCATTTCCTTCACTTACAATCTCATTCCAACTAAAATCTACCATGTCATCAAATTTCTTTTTCATTAGACAACTAACAAATCCATGCTTTTTGTTAAGTATTGTTTTTATCTTTTCTGAAGTTGTTTTCACAATATAGTTCTCAAAGTGACCATAGAATGTTTCACTATTTATGATTGTATCTGCTATAACTCTTACGTCTCTGCACTGCAAACTGTTTTGAATGTATATAAAATCCTGCTGTGATAATGAACACGAATCTTTGTTATGAATGTCTTCTAAAATGTTTTGTAAATTTGTTTCTACAGTACTCCGCTCTCTTTTCTCTTTTCTTCCTAAAAATAAAAGACAAAAATGGTTATTGGTTTATAAATATTGTTGATGTAGAACTGATCTCAAGTACACTTATTACTCAATTTTATTGACCAAGTTGGGCAGATCTTATTTTTAGCTGTGCTAACGATGCTAACTCTATGGAAAGTACTGTTAAAAAATAAACCCACCCAATCTGTTCAAATTTGTCACAAACTGTTGATATGTTTAGGGACTGGTCAAAATTGATGCATGGGACTGGTGCAAAAACAAAATTGTCCGAATTATTCTCCTGACCCNTTTATGTTGATTATTGGTAACATGTACTATATCCAAAGAATGACTCTGCTGTTAGGTGAAAAAGATGGCAAAGACTTACTGTTCTGAAATTACTGCAGTATCACTAGAAACTTAAAAAGTATGTTCCACCTAGCCGAGTCTCTCACATTTTGGCATTTCTAAAAAAATCAAATCTCATGAATTGAATATCATATTGTAATTTTGATCAAGACATACTTCCGGCAACTAAATTGTGTGACAAAAGTTTTCCATCTAAATGAAATAAATTTTCACTGTAATCACACCTCAAATATTTTCAAGGTCACCACTGACAGGCTCAAAAAGGGTGTAATGGGAAAATACAGAAATGTCTCGGTTTCCCACTTGAGTAGAGAAAATCTGGTATGCAATAAAATTCGAAATATACAAAAATTGTCGAAACATTTTTCAATATTTCATATCCGATATATCGTTTGCGTTCCAAGTATTTTGTGAAAGTTATGAAATGCGAGAGAGTAAGCTCAGTGAAACGCACTTTAACCTGGTTGTTACGTCCACTCATTAGTGTCCTTGCATTGGATGGCCAATTTTGACACTCTCTTTAGTATGTACTGCAATATACATGTATATAGGGAAAACATTGATGGTTTGATGGGTAGGGCATACATTTTTGGCTGAATATCGGTTATCCTACATGTATATGGATAAATGTCTATTATTTTTCTGGATGTCTGTTGTCTCCTTTTGCGTTGTTAATTTTTCTTGTGATGTATGAAAGTAAAAAAGACTCACAGTAAAAATCAAACTAGAAAAAAGTCCAACTTATCAAGATGAGTACCTTTACAATGAAGTACATAAAACATGACATACACACGGGTACTGACAAATGCTCGCAGTTACTGACAGCTAGCTATGGACATCATTTCCGTTGACTATGATATCAAGCCAACTAACATACGAAACTTCCAATTGAAATACTTCTGAATAGATTTCGTATAACAACATCAATTATGAAAGAAGAACATGATATTGTGCAATGCCAAACACTGCAAATAGGAAAAATTGTTGTAAAGCATTAAGGAGCTGATCAATATTTTTGAAACATATCATAAAAACCAGAAGTAAAGATTAACAACAATGCTGTATTTATATCCTTTATGAATAATTTTGTTCAACGGATCAATAAGTTTGAAAGGGCAAATGTGCACTCTGCAATATTTCAGTTATATCAGGACGAGAACAAGTTGTAATCAATTAAATATTAATCTGGAAGAAAAAAAAGAATAAAGGTGGAAGGCGCAACAAGTTTTGAACCCCACTTGAAAATGGGAGAGATGCTCCAATAGGCCCCTAATCTTATCGAAAGATATAGAAGGAATCTTTATCCCGCATGGAGTGTGGTTTTTCTCCACACAATTTGTCTACAATGGTTGGCGGCCATGCTTGCTTTCTGTATTATGACCCTGGCTACAGGATATTCTACTATCCACCACTTGCCCCCCCCCCCCCCAGCAGCTTTTTAGATCGGTCTTCTGAACCCCTGGCTCAGAATACAAAGTTTTATATGCCAGAATCTTGATGTACATGTACAACTTTTGTGTAATCCCTATTATGCCATGTTCATTTGACCTGCAATTTTTTTTATTCCTTCCACTTGTTGCTTTGGTATTTGTCTGTTGACAGGTCCAGCTTTGACACTCTCTTTAGTAAGTAATGCAATATTTATGGGGAAAACAATGATGGTTTGATGGGTAGGGCATACATTTTTGGCTGAAAATTGGTTACCCTAAATGCAAATGGATTTATGTCTATTATTTTTCTGGATGTCTGTTATCTATTTCATGTTGTTGCCAATTTTTCTTGTGATTCTCTTGATTATTTATTCTTGCTCTCAAATGTTGAATGCCTGGTTTTGTAGATGTATTGAATCCAAACATCAACTTGTTTTGGACATGTTGGACAGAAAAATATGCAAAGATGTCATCAAGTTTGCAATAGAGGTTGAACCAACATATTTTTGTGTATACAACTCGGACAAAATAGACAACACTACAACATTTTCATTGATTTGCCAATAATCTTTTATGTTTATTTTTCCATTAAAAATTCTGATGACTTTACATGACATGAAATCAATAAACATAACATACAGCATAGACCGATTTTAACAAGAGAAAAAATGTTAAGATATCTGATATGATAATTTTTTTTTCTATCGTGTCTCCATAAACATTGATAAACATGAAAAATTTGTGAAAGTAGCTAGGTAACTCTTGTAAAACAAAAAAGTAAATCATATCTATCTAAATTTGTTTCTACAGTACTCCGCTCTCTTTTCTCTTTTCTTCCTAAAAATAAAAGACAAAAATGGTTATTGGTTTATAAATATTGTTGATGTAGAACTGATCTCAAGTACACTTATTACTCAATTTTATTGACCAAGTTGGGCAGATCTTATTTTTAGCTGTGCTAACGATGCTAACTCTATGGAAAGTACTGTTAAAAAATAAACCCACCCAATCTGTTCAAATTTGTCACAAACTGTTGATATGTTTAGGGACTGGTCAAAATTGATGCATGGGACTGGTGCAAAAACAAAATTGTCCGAATTATTCTCCTGACCCCATGGCTTCTGGTAGATTAAAAATATACTAGTCCCATACTTATTTCCAGGTAAAAAATTGTTTGTCCCAAGTTGAAAGACAAAAAATATGATACAAGTTTTGGTTATATTTCTTGCTTATATGTATTTGGATAGTTTACTAATGCTACTATGCATTGTATCCATATTGCCATTACAAAATTGATATTTTACCTACTTCATATATTTCATTTATCTACTTTTTACACCATGAAAGAGGATAGCATAGTTCAAATTTTCAAAATAATTTCACTTTTGTCCTTGCATAATTAGAAAACGAAATGATTTGCTCTTTATCAGCGTGGCGAATCATGCATTAAAATGTGAATTTCTCATACATGAGTCATATGTACGAATTTTTCTGAACCAATTCCTTGTTATTTTACTAACTTTATATATTTTATGTACTTTTTAAACCTAACAACACCAAATAACAGTTGTGATTTTCCAAATAATATCACTTGTGTCCTTGCATTATTCAAATAATGAATTTGGTCTTTATCGGTATGGGAGACCCAAGTATAAAAATGAGGATTTCTCTTCTAAGGTAACTTCTTTGAGCACATCCTTTATAAGTCTACTCTCTTTATATATTTCATGTACTATTTATACCTTTGGACACCTAATAATAGAAATAGTTTGTCAAACAATTTCACTTTTGACTGTTACTTATTTGAATAAAGGTTTCGCTATTTATCGGTAAGGGAGAACCAAGTATAAAAAAGAGGATTTCTCCTCTAAGGTAACTTCTTTGATAATATCCTTTATTAATCTATTCTCATTATACATTTCATGTATTATATATACCTTTGGACACCTGATAATAGTAATACAATGTAGTTTGTCAAACATTTTACTTATGACTTTAACTTATTCGAATAAAGGTTTCGCTGTTTATCGGTATGGGAGAACCAAGTATAAAAATGTGGATTTCTCCTCTTTGTTATTTTTATTATTTTTACCTTTTTATATATTTCATGTTGTTTTAATACCAAAAAGACCAAATCAGACCAATAGTTTCTCAAATAAATCCACTTTTGTGCTTTCATTTGTCAAAAACTGGTGAATTTATTCTTTGAACATTCATATATACATTTTTGAAAAAAGTTCTTGTCCCATGCCTGCCAGATTTAAAATACATTGTGTCCCATTCCAGTAAAAGCTGCAAAAATACTTGTCCCATTACAGTTTGCACTGGTCCCATGCATCAATATATTTTGCCTGGTCCCTTAAAGACAATATATTTGAATTGAATTGAATTGAAAATAAAAATGAGAAATACTTCAATGAAACATCATGCACTCCATCAAAGAATTAAAAAAAACATGAAGGTTAAACAAAAGACAAACATTAATAACTATAAACCAGGATAGGCGGACTTGGTACAGGTACTGACATAAGTCATAACCATGTATAAGACTACCCCAATCCAACTTTGAACATTGTGTGTAATACAAATTCCAAGTTTTCTGGGGTCAAATTATCAACTTACGAAGATTTTGGCTTTCAACAGACAGTTTTTCGTGTTGCACATTTTATATAAAAAAAACGATGGAGACCAGCATATAATTATGAATTTGTTGAGGGTCGTTTCAAAGATGTTTCCTCATACATGTATCTCATTTTGTTCATTTACCAACACAGCACAATTTTTAGATTTACCTTTTTTCCCTTCTTTAACAACTTCTTTCTTCTCAGTTACAGTTTCCTGCTTTTTCCCATAATTGTGATCAACTTTTTCTTTCAACAGGATCTCTCTTGGCATCATATTTTTTCCTAAAGTAAATAAAAACTTTGTGAACACATTTAACACATTTGATGTAATGTACAAAATGTAAGTCATTTAAGCACATACATCCACTCATCCAGCCGGTTGAAAATTAATGGTGCAATGGTTAGTCTGTAGAATTTTATTAACATATGTATATCTACTCTATATACTATATTTTTTACACCATTTGATCACAAAAGGAAAAAAATTTAATAACGAATAACTAAAGCATTAAGAACCCCAAAAATGTTTGTGCCTCGCTCCGCTCGGCTTAATTTCCTTTTAATTTCAATTGGAACCCCCTTTTTCAAATTGGCTGGATCCATGCTTGAAATAGCAAATTCTTAAGTGTTTTCAAAGATAAAACCAGATATTTAGGAAAAATACTTCTCTCTAGTTCCTCATTATGTAAATGTTAATTTTATTACATGTACATGTATACCTTGCTTAAGCTGTTCATGATCAATTGTCCTTTTTTTTCTCTGTTTGCCTCCTGTTCTCATATTCATGGTCTAAATCTATGAGTTCCTGCTGAACAACTGATTGTTTTCCTGAAAGATGAAAATAAAAAAAAAAAANGTATAATAGTATTAAACAATTGCTGACATTGACATGAATGACATAAAAATCAAATGATACTAATCTATTGTACATTTGTAATTACATGTTATTTACTGTATGACAACTTCCACTGTCACTTATACCATGTATACTACATGTAAATTGTAGAATGTTTGGTAAATAATAAAATCATAATTGATGTGTAACCTCATGCTTCTACACATGTAGCTATAGTCATGTACATGTGTCTGTCCTTAGATAATGACCTTACTTGAGAGGGCATATGATTATAGAAGTTAGATTATCTATGTAGCAGATCAATGAAGTCAAGGACCAAGGGTCAATTGCAGTTAGAGTTTTCACATGTGTTATGGTCTAGGTTTAGTTTGTATTTATTCCATATCTCTTCGGGAAATATATATACTTTTATTTAGCATGCAGAATGTCAGGGGTATAACTTAATTGGCATGATTGTATAATTAATCTACCTCAACTTCAAGTGAGGTTTATTCTATCAAAATTACTGCTATACAACTCTGTTGTATATGTTGCAGAAGACAAAAACGAAAAAAACGTAAAGCATACCTTGGCAATTAATGAATCTGGTTCCTGGTATTTCTTGTGCTAGTGGTGTACTTTGCATTTTTGGGAACAGCGATGGCAACGGTGACTGCAGAACAGACGCAAGAGATGGGGACGATGTTGCATTTTGATCGAAAACAGCGTTCAGGGTTTTTCTTGACTTTCCGGTATGTCTTTCTATGATAGGTGTACTGAAATTCAAGGGTGTAAATAGTCCTATACCACTATCATTGTCAATGTCAAAATCACTAGATATTGATGAGCTCCAGTTGCCAGTTGAGGTTGTAATGTCTTGGAACGGCTCAGTTGCACATCTTTTACTTTTTGACTTTGTAGATTGACATTGTTCCCAAAATTTAGCAGCATTCTTATGCAGATTCAAAAGTTTGTCGTTACAGTTCCTACAAATAATTCCTTGAACAAGACTGAGGCCTCCGTACTTTTGCAACAGTTCACTCAATTTTCTTTCCTTTCTTTTCTGCGACTCTATGTACCTTATGTCTTTCTTAGTTTCCCCACAAACACAACCAAATTTAGTGGATTTTGTTGGGGTTATACTGGTAAAACCCATTTTGACAGCATCTTTAAAATTTCCTTCAGCAGCTGCATTTGAATATTTACACCGGAAGTGCAAATATTTTTTTCTAATTTCATTTTACATATTTTTTAAAAGTATTAATTTTATTTATTAATCATCGTGAGACCGTGAAAAATAATCAAAATTTAATTTCAATTAAATTCTTAAAAAAATTAACTGTGTGATGACGTCACACAGTAGAAATTCCCCTGTCTTCGATTAGTGTTTATCTGTTCCTTGAGCGTGGGTACGAGCCAGGGGACAGAACTCGTCAGTTTATTTCGAATTATGGATCATTAGTAGGCTCACTGTTTAGTCTGGTTCCCAATATAGTTAAGTAAAAAGAAATGAAATCGTTTAATTGCATTATGATCGCAATAACATTATATTATTTAGCGATGTCAGGGTAACTCATTCCAAAACAAAGAGTTCCAAAAGGGGCGGTAACTCTAGTTCCAAAACTTTACGACCACTTCCCATCTGGTTGGGCGAGTTTCGGGTTTGACAGATTACAACCGTTTATAATTTTTGTAGTTGTAGCCAACTGAATAGTATTTTTCTGTTTGAAAGTGAAAATTTGTATATAGCAAGTGTTTTATCTTCCACATTCTATGAATGGAAATTCTCAGTTGAGGTGTAATTGAAAAAATAAAGTTTCAAAGTTACACATATTTCCGAGATTGTCTTTTATTGTCCAACCATATATTGATTTATCATTCCTTATTTCTTATATTTGTTGGACTATTTGTAAATATATAATTGAGGTGAAATGGGATTTTCGAAAAAACTCAATACAAGATAAATTACCTCCCTTTCGCACTATAGTCACTTTCAACGTGCCATTAGTTTTCGAATGTATTTTTTCATTCTGAAACATTTTTATATGTTGGTTAAGGTAGTTTCTTTGGAAAAATAATTCTGTGCGAATAGCAATGTTCATTTCAAAGGAACACATGTTTGTGTGTGTGTGTGTGTGTGTAAAGGGGGGGGGGCACAACACCTTGTTTCCTCAAAACTTTACTACCTATCCTTTCCTATGGGTCATGTGCTATGGTCTCACCCCTGACTACTTTTTATAGTATATTTATTTATAGTGGCATAGTAATGTTATTATAATAGTGATATACCAAACATGACAAATATGAAACATTTTCAATAAAATAATTCCCATAAAAATATCATTTTATTGCTAGAATAAATTTTACGGATAGTTGAGTATTGTAAACGGAAATAATTGTCTCTTGCAAAAAATAAAACAAGCGCATGTATCTAATTAAGAGAAATAGAAACTAGGGGGCTTCTTCAGGATGGCGGAATTAGGGGGCTTCTTCAGGATGACGGAATTTTAAGTTTTTAAGCTGTGGAATTTGGGATTTCTAGAATGTATTTGAGGAAATAAACGCACTGGGAATCAGGATTTCATGATCTGAAAATTCCAAGTGTAATTGTAACGTTCATTTTCATTGGTCAACGTCATGAATAGCAAACGGAAATATTTTCGATATTTCCGCTTGCCCGATAATCCACTCCGAAAAAATATATGAGTGAGCTGCCGGAGTTTATACATAGATAATTTCCTAAAAAATAGGTGTTTAATTCTGTATTATATTCCTTTGTAGTTGGTGATTTCAGAATTTAGTACAAATAAAGTCTTAATTCCGGGACGAGACCCCCTATGGCCCTCAATCAAAGATTTCTGAAGTCTAAAAAAAAATAATAATCAATAAAAGTTAAAAAAAAAAGATGAATTTTATCCCTTTCCAAATTTGAAACGGTATGGTATATTATTTCATGGATATATTTCATATTATATACAACGACTATGGAATATGTCATCAAAATAAAATTATTCATCAAGGAGGACATATACTTACAAGGTACCCCTCCCCCTTTTCATTCAAAAATATAAGTTGATGAATTATCTCTCCTAACAAATTTAAGCAGCAGCCATATTAATCCATCATATCTGAGGTTATTCTCCTCAATAAATATGCACAAAGTGCAGAATGATTCAAATGCAGCACATTGAACAGAGGTGCAAATGGACAAAAACAACGGCAGTAGAATACCGAAGGAACAAGGGAAGCGATGACTACAAAAATCGAAGTCCAAAGACATGGCAGAAACGGTAACAGATAAAAACAAAGACAAAACAAGGACGTGAGACAGCTACAATGCACGGAAATAAAAAGATAACATTAAGAACTAAGGCACTCATAGTGTGAACTCCCATGAAAACCGGGAGTGACAAGTGTTGACAAAAATAATTGTTGACATAAAAGATATTGGCCAATTCCAGTATATCATTTATATGACAGAATGCCAAATGAGAGGATTCCAAAAACATATTCCATCAATATCTTATTTTATGCCAGAAAAAGTTTCAGACATTTGGCCATTTGCAACTAAATTGGCCCCCTTCGACCACTTATAGCTCGGAATAAGTAATTAGCTTTACTATAAATCTGTTGGAATACCTTATGTCAAGGGCAATTTAAAGAAACAAACGCAAGTAAAATATTATAAAAAGAAAACAAATTTTCTTATATTGAAAATTTACCTTTATTGAAAAAGTGCATTATTACATTGAAATAAAAGAAAATATAAAGAAATTAGGTACAGTGAATCCTTCACGTCTAAACCGAATCATGATTAACTACGTTAACAGAAATCCAGTCTAAAGCAAACATGATGTGACCACACGTTGTATCAATTTACATATATTTAACCTGTGTAAACAGAACACCTGTCTAAATCGAATAAAATTTTGTCCCAAAGAGGTTTGCTTTAGACAGGTTTCACTGTAATTTGCAATTAGCAATTTTGACCCTTATAGCCGGAAACTGTAAGGGGAAACCAAGTCCATACCTTATGTTAGGCCACATCAAGTTAATAAGTAGATTCTTTTCCCTTAGTTATGACGAATCAGAAGGGGAAAACTTTAAGATTTTGGCTCAGTTAGTTAACAATTTACAACAAATATGAGACACTAGACACTTGTTTTCATAAAGAATCATTACCGAGATGAGCTTTGGCCCAATTTTTTTTTAGTAAAAATTCGAAGTTGGAAAATCACAAAAATATAACTTTTGAAAAAATAAATGAATCAATCATGCACAGGTTCTTATGGTTACTAATATGCACATACAATTTTATTGAGAAATATTGAAAGGTTCCAGAGATTTCCGAGATAAGCTCCGGACAAAGTTATTCCAATATTTCCTAACTTCGTTTGCTTTTGGAATCCAAGATAAAAAGTTAGAATTTTGACTTTAGTGCAAATTTTGGTACATTTCCTGAAAATGTAAAAAAACTAATAATTTTTTTTAAATTCCAAAATAAAATCATATATGTAAGCAAATCTTCATTTCATTAGCTAGTATGAACACTTGGACTTCAAGAAATATGAGATCCATTACTTTTTTAAAATTTTACCTAGCAACAAACCATATCTTTCTAGGTGCCTTATTGTATCAATGATCATTTTCAATATTGAAAAAACTTAAAGGGAAAGATATGTTGTCATCCTTATAATAAGAATCATTGTTTTCAATCTTCTGTTCTAGTTCTGGTCACAAGATTCCCAAGATGGATGCCATTGAGGAACATATTTTAAGACATACCATATGGGAAACACATTCTTCAATCTGAAACTATTTTCTCATTTACATGTACAACCACACTTGTATCTCATAAAGAACTTGGGTTATTACATTTGTAAGACTCTTTCACATCTTTTATACTGTTTTTATTAGATTGTCATGCCAGTCAATGTGATAAATACAGGCCTTTGAGTGCATCTTGATTTTGCTGTAGCACATTAGCACCATGGAAAAGCTTAATCATCTGCACTTGTAGTGGTGGTTCCTTTATGTCAACAACGGTTTTCTGAAAAAAAGTTAGTTTGGTAAGTATAATTTTTGGTATTTAATTTAAAAAATTCAATGAAGTATCAATATATAAATATTTTAAATATCTGAATTTTATCTCATTGATTTGCAGCCCAATTGAAACTAGGTTCTAAAATCGCTCAGTACTACTCATCATTGCATTAAATGATATATAGGAGAAATTGCAAAATTTCAGCTTGATTTGAAATCATTAAAATGCATTATTACCATTTCAATAATCATTTCATGTTTGTTTTTCTTCAAAATTGGAGACAATAATGACAAGAATTGCATTTTAGGCTCGGTCATATTTCAAAACACCTGTAGATCAGGAAGGAATTATCTCATTTTATGACATCCATATCGCTTTTGTTCATAGAGTAATATATGACCAGTACTTTATGGTTGAGAGTGACTCTGAACTAGAAGATCCATTGAATCATTGTGTACAAAGCTGCACATGTGAAGCATGTGTGAACATACATGGGTGCTCTTAATCAGTGTTCGGATACACAGTTAATTCGCCAGATTTGTTTGATTCATCTGAAGATTTATATGTTTCATCAAATGCAACAACTGTTTGTGATGGTGTAGAATCTTAAGATGAGCAAACACATCAGAGCACTGGAAATTAACTTGATTCAGATATCAATTCTTCTGATGAAATACATGTTGATACACGAGATGATGAAGACCCTAGACTGACTCATGGATGCAACCGGCATTAGACAGTGCAAATGATGAAGAACAATCACAGAGTATTTTGAAATGACTGAACAACTTTGAAATTAGTCTTAAATACTTCCAAATTAAAAATATGTTGAAAATAAATTGGTTAGTTGAATGTTCAATACCAATGGTAAAATGCCATTTTACAATTTTAGTTAATGTTGATATAAGATTTAGACAAGGCTCATGATGCTTTTCATTTTATAAATTTATAAATTATAAATTAAAGTAAAGCATATGAATAAACATCACATTTTAAGTGAATAGAATCAATATTTTGAAGAAGGGTTCATTATTAGGTCGCTTGGCCTGAAAGATGATGTGAGTTATTTCCATCACTTGACGTTCGTCAGTGTGGGTCGTCCTCCAAGGACCATTAATGTGTTTTCATATATTTTTCATCAAATGTCTTAACAAAGATATGCAAATACGTTAAACTTACTTGTAATTGTGAATAAATATCATAATTATGAAGGGAGATAACCTTAAACTGTATTTAGACTAGAAGTACTTTGGACCGCTGGGTCACAAATGAATACCACCGCTTTCAAAGTGTAACACAATTCTTTAAACATTTGAATGTCCAGACCAAATCTGAAATCGTCCCCACTAATGCAAGCCAAGAAAAGAGTAAGTGGTAGTACAGCAGACCTGAGAATAGCTTGCACATTACAACTCATAAAACTCAAGCTTCAGACTAAATATGAAACAAATCCAACCTATGCAAGCTGAAAAAACTGTGACGAAAATGTCTCCTTCCTAGTTATTTATAGTTTAACATCACAGAATCGGCAAACAGAAAGTGCACGCATAACAGACCTGTACATGACTTACACATTACAACTCATTATTATAAAGCTCCAGTCCAAATTTGAAATCATTTCCACTTATAGAAGCCAAATAAACTGTGAGGAAAAATTCTCCTCCATAGAGGGTTACAATAAAACTTCAACATATCAGCAAACAGGAAGTGGTAATACAACGGACCTCAAAATAGCTGACAAGTTACAACTCATTATAATAAAGTTCCAGACCAAATTTGAAATCATTCCCAACCATACCATTCAAGTAAATTGCAACAAAAGATTCTCATCCATAGTGTGTTTTAGTAAAACTTCAGCATACCGGTAAACAGGAAGTATCAACACTACAGAAAATAGCCTACACATTACAACTTTTCTGACAAAATATGAAATTATTCCAACATACACAAACTGAGAAAATTTTGACCAATATTTTTCATCCATAGTGTGTTATAGTAAAAACTTCAACATATCAGCAAACAGGAAGTAGCAATACAGCAGACCGGAAAATAGCTTACACGTTACAACTCATCACAATCAAGCATTTTAGCAAATATGAAATACTTCCAACAAATACAAGCTGAGAAAACTGTGACCACATTTTCTCAGCCATAGTGTTATAGTAAAATTTCAACATATCGGCAAACATTAAGTATCAATACAGCAGACCAGAAAATTGCTTACACGTTACAACTCATAATAACCAAGCTGCTGACGAAATATGAAATCATTCCAACACATACAAGCTGAGAAAACTGCGACAAAAAATTCTCACCAATAGTGTGTTAGAGTAAATCTTCAACATTTCGGCAAACAGGAAATAACAGCACGACAGACCCGTAAAAAGCTTACACGTTGCAAATCATCATAATAAAGCTTCTGACCAAATATGAAATAATTCAAACATATACAAGTTAAGAAAATTGTTACCAAAATTTCTCATCCATAGTGTATTAAAGTAAAACTTCAACATTTCAGCAAACAGGAAGTAGCAAGACTGTAGACCCGATAATAGCTTTCACGTTATAACTCATAATAATTAAGCTTCTGACCAACTAAGCCGAGAAAACTGACCAAAATGTCTCACCCATAGCATGTTATAGAAAAACTTCAACGGCTAACAGGAAGTAGGAACACGGCAGACCCGAAAATAGCTTACACGTTACAACTCATTATGTCTGACCAAATATTAAATCATTCCAACATACCGTATTTCGGTTTTTTTTTTCGAGTCGGCTTTTATTTGCGATTTTGGTGTAAAACAAGTCAGTTGAATGTTAACTGTGTTTATAATTTGCGATTTACTGCTTTATCCAATGCACTTGAATGGGGAATGAATTTTACGCAGAGGCTGAATTTCGCGACAAATGGTCATCTGCGAACACAGCGAAAATTCAACATACCCGAAAAATTCCTGATATACGGTATACTAGCTGAGAAAACTGTAACCAAAAATGTGTGACGGACGGACAGACGAACGGACGGACACCGCCATCACTATATACCAGCTGCTTTTTCAAAGCGGGGGTAAAATAATAAACAGATTGAAATGTTTTAACTTATTATATGATGGTCAAGCCCAGATTGCAAATATTTTCTGGAAGGTGAGCATATGATTATTTTTGTAAACACTTTATCCAGTAAACATACAAATAAATATGCTTACTTGATTAAATGTGCACTACTTTGTTACGTTAACGTAATAACTAGCACAACTAATGCACCATATGTTTTAATTACAGTTATAAAACTAAATATAATTTTCATTATCATATTAAAATAATTTGATTTGATAGAAATTAAACAAAAAATCATTTAATTATATTGTATTAAAGCTGTAAATGTTTAAAAATGGTCGTTGCAAGGGAGATAATTTTTATGAGAAGTAAATGGAAATATTTATATTTAACATATTTGATTAATATCTAGTTGAAAATGTATAACATGTGTATATACAATAGATTTAACTATTGTAAATTTTATCTGTTATATTTTAGTTATGCAGAAACAGAGACAAAATTTACAGAAAAGCTTTGTAGCTTTCGATTAAATATGAGGTAAGAGACAAAGACTTATCAATATCCATGTCTGTCGTCTGTCTGTTCTGTTTATTTTCACTTGTTAAACCTGTATGTCTGTTTTTACTTTGTTTTAAAAAAAATGAATTAATTAAACTAAAATTTTACAGGTGTATTCATGAATCAAGATATCAGTGGACAGCTGGACATTTTTCATACTATGGTTTATGCATGCATGTGCTCATTAATATCTCTGTGTTTGTCTTGTTAGTCTGTATTTGTCCATTTTGATATTCCTTTGTATGTGTGTGTCTGTTAACTTTGAGTACATCATTTTTCTTGTATGTCTGATCTGTCTGTGAAATGCATCTTTGCAACTGTATGCAACTTGTCCTTATTCAATATAAGTTATGTTGATATGCTATTATTTTCAGCGAATTAGTACATTTGGTAAATATATGTTCATTATGACACATTTTCCACCCACGCCTTTTCAGCTAAACAACTTGACGAACAAAATTGTTATTGAGCTGAAGAAAGAGAGTTCCAAATTTTACAAATCAGGAAGTCACCGAATTCTATTTCACTGGACAAGCATACATTTATCACAAGAACAGTGGAATATAAATATTTCAGCCATTACAAGTAAAGTAAGGTAACTCATTCAAAAGCAGCGGAAACTTAGCTTAGATAGAAAATGGTCAGAACTTTCCAATTTTGAATGTAATATATTCAAAATTCCAACTTCCAGATATTCAGATAATAATGGGACCCAGATTGTTAAACTTTAAAATGAAATAAAGCAGATGACATCCAACTTCTTATCTCAGCAGAAGAAAACACACATATCACATCTCCAGACTGCCGCTTAGAACAAAATCGCTGAAAAGAAAGGAAGCTTCCATTGATAACTTCAAAATAAAGTTAAAAGCCTTAAAATTAAAAGGGCAACATTACGAAACCAAAAACCAGACCAGGCAGTAGTGCAACAACAGAAATCAACGAGAAACCAATTTGTCAGTCGAAGGGAAAGTCAATGTAATATTATATCTCAGGATATAAAAGACATTTCAAACTGACAGGAATACTGTGCCAAGCTAATTTCATCAAATGAAGTGAAGGAAACAAGGCTTCCAGACGAGAAAGGAAAACCCTATTCTAATGAAATAAGGAAAGCAGTTTATGCATGTATTTAAAAAAACACATGTGTCGCCTGCACTATACATATAAAGAATTCCTGTTTTGTTTTATAATGACAAAGTCCAATGATAATCAGAAATAATCAAAATTAATGATAAACTAAATGCATGGTGCACATCTGCATTGAAGTTTGGTTGGAAAGTACCAAGTGGTCTATGAGGAGTTGCAGATAATGGAGGGATACCCTATGACGCAAATAAGCTAAAATGACAAAGTCCAAAAATAGCTAGAAAATCTGAAAAAAAAATCAAAATAAATGAGAAACTAAATGCATGGTGCACATCTGCAATATATATTGAAGCATTCCTGCAAGTTTAGTTGGAAAGTACCAAGCAGTCTATGAGGAGTTGCGGATAATGGAAGTATACCCTATGACCCAAATAAGCTAAAATGGCAAAGTCCAAAGACAGCTAGAAAATCTGAAAAAAAAAAAAAAAATGAAAAACAAAATGCATGGTGCACACCTGCAATATATATTGAAGTATTCTTGCCAGTTTGGTTGCAAAGTACCAAGCAGTCTAGGAGGAGTTGCGGATAATGGAGGTATACCCTATGACGCCAATAAGCTAAATGACAAAGTCGAAAAATAGCTTAAAAATCTGGAAAAACAGAAATAAAGAAAAACAAAATACATAGGGCACATCTACAATATATACTGAAGCATTCCTGCATGTTTCGTTGTAAAGTACAAAGTAGTCTAGGAGGAGTTGCGGATGATGAAGTTATACCCTATAACACCAATAAGCTAAAATGACAAAGTCAAAAAATAGCTTAAAAATCTGGAAAAACAGAAATAAAGAAAAACAAAATACATGGTGCACATCTACAATATATATTGAAGCATTCCTGCAAGTTTTGTTGGAAAGAACCGAGCAGTCTAGGAGGAGTTGCGGATAATGGAAGTATACCGTATGACGTCAATAAGCTAAAATGACAAAGTCGGAAAATAGCTTAAAAATCTGGAAAAACATAAATAAAGAAAAAACAAAATACACGGTGCACATCTAAAATATATACTGAAGCATTCCTGCAAGTTTCGTTGGAAAGTACCGAGCCGTTTAGGAGGAGATGCGGATAATGTAAAAATTTTTGAGCCATAC
>MJUU01068487.1:50754-79291 GCA_002080025.1 Modiolus philippinarum | reverse complement strand
AAACAAACCAATGTAAGTTACAAAAATGATAATGTTTCAACCATAAAGAAAACATTAAAAATGTTGGCTGCCCATTATCACTATGTCTGTATAATTGCAAGGATTTGTATAATGAGACTATTAATCCTTAGTAATTGATAAAACCACAATTACTTTACAGTAGGATCTATTGGTCAAATAATGCTTAAACATGATAAAACAACACTTTCCTAAGTAATTTGAGGTAGGTGCAACTTTTCTTTTGGAATGATATCGAGAGAACTGCATGGAGCAACAAACATGTACTGAAAGCATATATGAATATAGCAATTTATTTTGTTGTTCCAATCAGTCAATGATTTCAATTGGGATTTAAGAATTCTGAACAATCTTCGAGACTGATAATTCTTTTCGAACTAGTTTTGGGCGTAAATAGAGTCTAAACGACTCGACATCATACTTTCTCTTGAGCAATGCATGTTACACTTTTTAAACCATTAGTCTACAGTAATAAGAGCTTTGCCTTATACTTAATACAAAACTAAATAAAAAAAAACAGTATTCTGATCAAAGTTCTTCATTTTTAGGCCATAATATAAACTACAGTATGCTTGTATTTTTGTTGCAAGATGTTGGCAACACTTAAGTGTTTGATTATTCATAATGTTTGTAACAGGGGAAATCCATAGTAATGTTGGCGGTGTTGGTGACGTTGGCGACAGGGGTATTGTTCGAGAGAAATGTTGTCAGCATTTGAAACATGTGACTGTTTGATTGTTCACACGTTTATGTTATGAGGAATCCATTATGAATGTTGGCGGCGTTGGCGACGTTGGCGACAAGGGCTGTGTTCGAGCACAATGTTGGCGACGTTGGCGACACATAACATTTCGGATGTTCGCACTGCTTATAAAACATGTGTGATAAGGAAATCAATAATAATTGTTGGCGGCGTTGGCGACGTTGGCGACAAGGGCCTTGTTCGAGCACAATGTTGGCGACGTTGGCGACATATTACATTTCGGATGTTCGCACTGTTTATAATAAGGAAATCAATAATGAATGTTGGCGGTGTTGGCGACGTTGGCGACAGGGGCCTTGTTCGATCACAATGTTGGCGACGTTGGCGACATATTACATTTCGGATGTTCGTCTTGCATGTAACAAGGAAATCATTAGTAATGTTGGCGACGTTGGCGAACGTTGGCGACGTTGGCGGGTATTCTCCCAATCCTGGACCATCATGTGCTCAAGGCGCTTAGTCTGTGGCTAAACACTGTCGCACTACGGAAGAAATCAAAGTCAAAACTTCTAAAATGATTTGGTCAAGTATCATTATTTATTTCAATAGACATCGGCAGTATCAGTGAGAGGCATGTATGTATGTTAAATATTCAGATCACTGCATTTCAAAGCGAACTTAACGAATACAAGAAGAGTATCTTGTCAATATCTCCTATTACTTAAAGAATTTATGTTACTTCAAAATGTTTCTGAATTTTAGTCAGTTTCTTGCATTTTTTACAACATTTCCGTAAAAACTAGGGTTAAAAATGCCCCTAATAATTAGCTGTTTGCCAGTAACGCCATATTCAGATATCAAATATTCATATTTGTTATAAATCTTCTTAAATGCATTCAACAACTTATGAAATGTGTAACCCTGTTGTAAAAGTTTTGCGGCGATAGTAAGGCTGCGTTCATTTAAATCGTCAAGAGTAGAATCGTACTAAATAGTAAGTGTTCACCCCGTATGATTGCGATAGAGGAATGTCACCGTCAAGAGAATGAAACTGTAATAGTGAAATCAAAATCATCCCTTTTATCATATACTTCAGTTTTTATTTTACCAGAGTCAAAAATGATAATTAGATCCAGAAAAGGGTAGTATTTATAATCATTGTTAGCTTTCTTTTAATTCAGTTCTTGTGGGTAAGTGATGTCTTGTGGGTAAGTGATGTCTTCATTATCTAATCAAAGTACGAAGGTACTGAGTCAATTAGCGCCGACTGAAAATAATGAGCAAATTTCTCCGACAAAAGTGTGTTTGTTTTTAGTTTGGAGACTATGGTTATCAGAATTACAATTGTGATTTATTACTCTGTATAATGAAATCATTTTTTCAACCAAACTCTGGAACCATATTCAAGACTTCATCGATGTGAGGGGCTCCAAATCCTAATCACGAAATTTTGCGCCACAGCTAGCCCTTGAGGGTCACTTGTATACGTTATTGAATGGGTTGCTGCTGGTGTTCAAAAAACCCTATCTTCATGACCTTATATTAATGTGATTTCAACAACACATACATATTCATTTATTTTCCACAACAATATGTCACCCTTTAGATTCCAAAATTTGGAAAATGATGTACAGTTCAGTTTCCTTTCTCAAATCTTATAATAATTAAATAATCATATTGCCGTTGATGACTGACACATATTTGTACATGATTAGCAGCTGTGTAAAATGTAGGGGTCTTATCATATAATTTGAAATGTTATTATAATTGTCCTTATCATATATTTATTTTCATTTTATATACCACTTTTACTGTACCCCGTTATTGTTAGATGTTTTGTAATTCCTCTCCTTGTAGACAATATACTCTTTATTACTCTTTTTCATCATTTTAATGAAGTCACAATTTGTTGAAAATAAATAACAAAATACCGTCACACGGAGTTAAAGACATTACCATGTATCGAGTCCAATACACGTCATCGACGATTCGGTAATATTATTTTAATAGTACACATGTATTCATTGATGAAATTAATTGATCATTAGGGACCGACCATTTAACTTGAAGAGGGGGGGGGGGGGCTATGGTTTTTTTTCTAAAAAAATATTTTGGATCTGATTTTATGTGAAAAAAATATTTTGGCTGTCAAAGTGATGGAAAAAAATTTTCTGAATGAGGCTTTCTGCCCCCAAAAAATAATGTTAATTTTGAAAAAAAATATTTTGTTGATACGCGTCCAGAAAAAAAAACCATGACCCCCCCCCCCCTTCAGGTTAAATGGTCGGTCCCTTCCTTAACAATTTTGGCCCGTCGATCGAAGAGGTTGATTCTACATAAATATAAGTCTGATCAGCGAATTATATTGCGGATTAATTTCATATAAAGCGTAAGAAATGCACAATGAGGTTTTCTCCTATTTATTACTCAATTTTATTTAACAGTTTGGGCGTGGCTTAATTTTCTCTGTCTTGTAGGCAAGTTTAAATCGAATAATCTCGATATAATTGACCCATGACCAGTCAGGACAATTAAACAGAGTAATATGTGACTACTAAGTCAATCTCGAGCTGTGCGCGCAGCTCTTTAATTGACAAAACTATGGATTGTGAATAGTAAGATATCGTCAATATACCTATTGTTATCATAGAAATAATTTTATCACTGTTTTGTATTGTTCCGTTTTGAAGTTTTTTTCATGATGTCTCGTTTGTAACAGAACAGAAAAATGTTCTTATCGAAGGAGTGTCATGATTGTGGGCAACGATGTGTTATCGAATACAGACAATGTCACACTTGCGATATGTTTTGGTCAATATACAGTCAGGAAGTTTCATGAATACAGGCATCGATATAACACCGAATACAGAAACATTTTCCTTTTGTTATATGTGTCACATCATGATTCCAAGCATCGGTGTCATATCAAATGCTTAAAATGTATCTCTCTCAAATGTTTTCAGTTAAAAAGAAGAATGGTGCATGAATCATACCAAATGCAGAAAAAATGACCGATTTTGATAAGTCTTTTTGTAAAAAGGAAAGAAGTTTACCAGATGTGTTAATTCAAATTCAAATCTCCTCAGCTGATTTTTTGCTTTACATTTAGATCATATTAGTTATTTGTTCTCTATCAGTTTTTAATGGTCTTTGATTTTATGGTCTTCTAAACGTAAAGATTTTATCTGCACTGAGGAGACATACATGTAAGTTGTCGAAATGAGCATTTGCAGAAGGTGAATACACAGTAATTTCGGTATTTAGATATTTGTTACCACTGGGTCGATGCCACGCTGGTGGACTGTTAGTACCCGAGGGTATTCACCAGCCCAGTAGTCAGTACCTCGGTGCTGATCCGAAAGCCGATTATTTTTTGGAACCTTACAATATCATTTTTTTGTAAATTTTGTTGAAAACTAAGGAGTATCTCCCTCATGCAAAGCTCCGTTCTTAGCTGATTTTTTGCTTTACATTTAGATAATATTTGGTTATTTGTTCTTTATTACTTTTTATTTAACATTGAGATGATGGTTTCCCAAACGTTTAGATTTTATCAGAAATGAAGGGACTTATTTTTTCGAAATGCGAATATGCAGAAAGTAAATTCACAGTAACCTTGGTATTTAGTTATTTGTTACCACTGGGTTAGTCCAGTGGGTTTGTTGTTACCACTGTTACTCCCCGAGGGTATTCACCAGCCCAGTAGTCAGTACTTAAGTGCTGACAAAAAAGGCGGGAAAATTCAGCATTGTCCGATTTCAATAAAATTTGGTTTTGGAATAGATTCAGATGTTGCGACTTCAAAAGCAATGTTGAAAATTGTTCGTTGGCCGCCACCAAAAATTGCGAGAAAATTCAAGATTGTCCGATTTCAATGAAATGTGGTTTCCAAGTACATTTTGACGTCGAAACTTCAAAACCGATGTTGAAATTTAATCGCTGACGACCATTTTCAAAATGGCTGCCAAAAAGACGTGAAAATTCAACATCGTCAGATTTCAATTAATTTGGTGTCCAAATAGATGTCGCTTTTTCAAAACTGGTGTTGAAAATTGGTTGGTTTTTGGTTTGTTTGTTTGTTTGTTTGTTTGTTTTTTTTTTTGTTGTTGTTTTTTGTTTTTTATAATTCTTTTTATTTGTATTTGATTTGTTTGTTTTATTATGCAATTGACGTTATGAACAGTTTTCAACAAAATAACAACATACTTAAGATTTTTTTTGGTAGCACATTGCATTTCGTTGCGTGATTGAAGGATAGTCAATCAGCAAACCCAGATTATAATTTGTCAATATATTACGTGTTCTATCATTCCTGTTTGTTTATGTTTTTGTCAACAATAAACAGAAAGGCGTTTTGTTAACTTATAAATTTGATGATTAAGGAGATAATAAGCAGCAATAAAATTGTTCCAACACGTGAAATCAAGAGCTAAATTTAAAGGTAAATATATATGTTAAAGGATTTTTGTTGTTCTTTTGTTCTTTTTCTTGTAAATTATATCCCGTTTTGTTTTTTATGATTTTCAAAATCCTGGTTGATTATATACCCGTAAGCCGATTCTATTTGGAACCTTGCAATATCTAAATTTCTGTAAATTTGGATAAAAACTAAGGAGTATCTCCCTTATGAAAAGCTGTGTCCTTAGCTTATTTTGACTTGATATTTAGATCATATTGGTTTTTTGTTCTCTTTGAGTTTGAGTTTATGGTCTTCCAAACGTTTAGATTTAATCAGCACTGAAGAGACATAAGTTGTCGAAATGCGCATATACAGAAAATAAATTCATAGTTACTTCGGTATTTAGTTGATATCGATTAGGGTTCGAATCGGGTAATTTCTTGACACCCCTTGTTAAAGTTCCCATGACCATAATAAAGAATTGACTGTGGCAATTTTAAAAAGATACACGCGCACCCCATTCCTAAAAACAAATGAAGTCAAAATCAATCTTCCATTGGTGCTGTCAAAAAATAATTGTATTCGTTCATGCACATATGTAATTGGTGTCATTCTCTGTTTATGTTTTTAATCCTTCACGTATCTTAAGAGAAGATGCACTTGCACGACAATTTTTTAAAAGAACTTAAGAAAATCAAATGCGAATTATCTCCCCTCCGTAGCGTCGGACAATAATTATATTTCTTTCTGTGCATATACATGAAGTGTCCTTCCTGTATGTAATGGTTCATCAAAATCCTTCAAGTGAAAATGTGATGTTGACCCTTTGAGTTAATCTTAGCCGAAGAATCAATGACAGATAAAGATATGTCGAACATGTGGACGTGGTGTTGCTTCTTTTGTTAACTGTTATCAGCATTGGGTTTAATGGGACTTGCGCTTACAAAAATGGACCCATAGACAGAAATACGGAGAGACAGGCAAGCTAATGTTTATATACACTTGGCACTTGGCTTCTTTTGCGGGGATATTATGAAAAATCAGGCTAATATATAAGTTAATACACTGACAGTATTATTGAATACCCCAGTATCAGTAAAATAGCACAGGACTGTATTCATGGTTTTTTTATTCTGAATAATATAGACACCTTCAAATAGCAACACAAACTATTAAACACTTTTAAGATTATTTAAAATGGTGCAAGGTGATACAATTGTAAAGCTTAACTAGATTTCAAATGACGAAAGACAGTGTATTTACTTTTATTCAATGATGCTTTAGTTTATGACCCACTGTCAGATGAATGCTTTGATTTTTCGGTGTAATGAAAAATTTCGCTCCAAGAAAAACAATAAACTCGACAGTCCAGACGCAAACTCCTCCATTTCACAAACAAAGAAAATCAAAGTGCAGCATGCACTGAAAAGGAGATTGATTTTGAGGGTAATAGTTTGACAATTAATATTGACAGCTAGGTGACATGTAAGCTATTCTATCATTTAATGCGTATGAAGTGCAATTCAAACAACACATTCTGCTGAAAAAATCATCAAGCCTGATACTGAAAAACTAATGAACAATTAGGATCATTCACAAAGTTATAATTCGTTCAAGACCAGTGTTCAATTAGGGCTGTTTAAATATGGAATTAATTATTAGTCCACTTATTTTGTAAAAAAATGCACTTTTTATACATTTATTTAATCATTCAACTGTTCAAAGTTTATTAAAGTAAGAGACTGTGCAGAAATTTACAAAAGTGTATTTAGACATCAAGATATAATGTGAAGAAAAACAAAAAAAAAAACTTTGCATTTTGAATTTACCAATCTAAAATTTAATATCATAATTACTGTAAACTTTGTTTGAGGCTGACCTAATACAAGTGTATTGATTTACAAAATGTACATCATATAATTCACCTGTACACATGAGTAACCTTCACAACTAGTAATGTGTTCCATATATATGTGTTACATCACTACAGATAAGATGCAATTAACAGGACTGACCTTCCAATAGAGGTCAGTTTATATTCTTGAGCATTCAAAGGTGGCGAATCGGTCCATTTATTTTTAACTACGCTACAGAAAAAGTTCCTTACATTTTGTCATAAATAAACAATATTTTCAGTTTTTTCTTATTATAGGGTGTGCTAAATTAAATATCTTTACTTGTTAATCAATGATAGTAGCATAAACCTTCATTACTGAAGAAATAATAAGACAGAAGTAAAGACTGTAGTGCTTTCTTTGTAAATGCCCAGTGGCACAAAGGAGATCAATCACCTTAAAGATTGCCATCACTTTGAGTCCGTCGTCTGTCCTTCCATCCGTCAACAATTTCAAACATCTTCTGCTCTGAAACTGCTAGGCCAAGTAGATCCAAACATTGTCTGAATCATCATCAATGTATACAATAGTTGTGGCAATTCAGAGATGTTTGGCCATTTTATAATAATAGTTTTCTGTAATTACACCCTGCCTTCGAGAAAACGTTTGGACAAAACGGAAAACAATCCTTTAAAACCTTATGATCTTTTTTTGATTCGTTTAAGGTATTGAATAAATTTTGAAAACTGTCGATAATTTCTTAATATAACTGGAGAAAGGGTATCATTTCTTCCTATGCATTGGCATTGAATGATCGAAGGTGTATCAATTTTTCCTTTGAATGAGAGTTCAATGATCGAATTAATGGATTTAGTATGATGCGTTTTGTGGCATCGTGTAGCTTTTGACGTCAGAACTTGTAAACATATATGAGATACAGTTAAATATATCTTTGCTCGAAACATATACCCTAAAATAATTACTTACAAATAATCCAAACACTACCTTACTACAGGATTGCTTCTGTTATTTCTGAGTTTATTTGCTTTATATTCGTTTAATAATATTAAGATATGGAGGCATATTGAAAAAAATTCTGAGGGAAACACTATAAAAAGGTTTGCATGATTAGTGTTATGTATTATGTAATTTTATAGACTATCTCTGTACCTTTTGTAAATTGGTTATGATATTAAAAAATGTATGCGTGCTTGCAAGATTTGGAATGTGGGAAACTAAACTGACAAGTTTATAATTACCCATTTGAATGATCTGATATTTTGATATTTATTTATTTGTCAAATTAATAATTATTTTTTGTAGAAAAATGAGAAGAAGCTGCTGAGAGCATATGATCGTAGATAACTAGAAAGAATGTCTTTTTCTTTCAACAAAAAAAAATCTGAAAAACGTACAAAATATAATGATAATGATAAACAACTTTGCCAAACTTATTACTCTTAATTTGTGGAATTAAAGATTTGAAAAGCACGCCAACACCAATAAGCAAACCAGGATAATTTAATTGAATACACAGATGCAATAAATCCATCCCCACTCATTAGTTAATATACATTGTATATCTTTAACCAGCTTCTGTGTTGAAGAAACATATTGTCATCAAATGTAAAAGGAAACAACAACAAAAAATTAAATTCTACCACAATGTAACATTTTTGTCACCTTTTTACAAAGAACTTCCATTAAATCGACATAGAAACAAATGATATATCAGTCACATCAAACCATTTTCCGAAATGGCCATACAGCTCATTTAAATTATTGCATTTGGAGTAAACATATGTGCTATGATCTCATGTTCATTTACTCCATATCCTTTCGTAAAATATTTTACCTTATTTTAATTTTTGGTTTTTAGACAAACCAAAAAATTGGTCGTTAGAAAATTTGTCGCTGACTTGTGTCTTATCACATTTATAATATCGAAAACCTGATTTATAACTGAAAACTTTGTCATCTACACACACGGAGACGTACCGACGTTTAGTATATACCAAGTTTTTTTTTTAACCCGTGAAAATTTATTTATGTATGTTCAGTACATAGGGGATGACCATTTGATTTTCGGGGGAGGAGCTTTGGCGATTTTGTAAAAACAAATTAATCTTAGGACCAGTGAAAACAAATATTGTTAAAGGAACTTTAAATATATGATGTTTTGTTCATTGCGAATAATTGTTCAATTGTTTACTTGTGCTTGAGAGAATTTTGCACTATCATACTTTCAAATTTCGGCATTTTAATTTTTTGTATTTTAAAAATTGTATTTTGACCACCTGTTTATTGAGCCCAAATCAAATATTTCTATTATTCCATGTTTTCTCACTTTGGGCTAGATGAGAGCCCTTATGGTTGTTCAAGTTCTGTGATTGTTTTATGTTAGTCTCTTTTGTCGGGCAACGGATGACAGCGATCGTAAGAACACTTTTCCAGTTAATTTTATGTTTATTGACAACCCCGCATTCATGGATAATGTAGCATGAATTCCACTCAACCGGTGCTAGGGGCTGTCTAAAACGTACTATGTATATGAACAAAGCTTATTTTTGAAGGCCTCATGGTGATTTCAAGATGAAGAACAATAATAAAAGCGTTGTTCCATTGCTTTGTTTTACCATGTATTTGTAGAGACTTTGCCTTATGTTCATTTACTCCATATCCTTTCATTGCGTTTTGCATACGTGGTCATTTTTATTACATTTGTATTGTATAATTGTAACACGAATTGTGTCAATTACCATAAAAATGAAATTGTGAATCCATCGAAGACGGGATTACTTTCACCAGCAGATCACATCCCCGATTTTTCAATACCAAATGTTATTTCTTATTTGAAAAGGGTAAGCATCTGTAATGGTGTAACCTGAATTTTGAAATTAAGACAAATTTGGTTTTACGAAGAATGTCCAAATCATTTAGGTCTTGCGAAATCTAGCATTAGTTTGTCACCATCTTAAATATTGGTATGATTTGTATATATCTTTACTGTTTTAATACATCATATCTCACATAAAAGGTGGTGCATGCAGGCCAGAACAAGATTTTCCTGTCAATGTATCCGGTCTCACTTCTTACGGCATTGATGGTGTAATAAAATTACTGATCAGAGTTGTCAAGAACCGAAGTCCATGAGTCAAAACAAAAAAAGATGGAAACCACTGGAAAAAATGTTGACTGCAATAGTCCTGACTTGGTACAATCATTTCAAAAGAAATGATGGGTTAAACGGTTTTTGTGGCATGCAAAACCTCCCCTTCCGTTACCGTGGTGTCTGGTAGCAACTCAACAGCAATTGCTATTGAAAAGAAATGATCATCCCAGTACTAAATAAAAAAAAAATCATGAATCAGAATTCTAACCGAAACTTGATCGCATGAGATGGAATTGTTTGAAGCCTTGTGAGGCGGTCACGGAGATAACCATGTTTAATGAAGAAGTCTGTATAATTTGTGATATGAACATGTCTTTGTTATTTCTTAGAGTTTTATCTTTTAGGGGATTACTGGTATTCGAGGACTCATTGTGCTTTGAATTAACAAAATTCCGAAGTTACGGTAACTGTAGCTTCTGCATATGGTAATTTCGACGACTAACGCCTCTTTAGTACAAATAAGATCAATGCATTTGAATGACAATGTACGCAAAATTAGTTAAATCTGATAGAGAAAAAATGACAACAAAATCTTATTGAGAAGACAAAATCACCTAAAAACAGAGCTATGTAAAAATGGGTTACCCTTTAGTTATAAGCAAAATATAAAGATAATGCAAGTTTCCAAATGCGTAATTTACATCTCATAACTCATTACTGTGAAAGTACTTTTTATTTGTGGATGCCAATTTTCATGGATTGCAGACAAGTCGTAAGTTCATGGGTTCTTAAATTCGTGGTTTAAGACTTTCCAAAGTACAAATCAACGGGAGATTTGTATTTCGTTGGGTATCAAATTTCGTGGTTTAAGTCAACCACGAAATCCACGAAAATTGGTACCCCTCGAACAATAGTACTTTCACAGTATTTATACAAGGGCTTGCGGTCGATAAAGTGACTACGTTGATAGAGGTCAGCTGCTAACAAATAGGCTGCTTAATCAAGGGTATGTGACCAATATGAAGTTATCACTACAGTAGATTTATGATCGACATCACGATCCTATAGATCGCTATAAGATATCTGTCTCCTAGATGATAACAGATCTTTTCCTTTGCAGTTTAAGTTTGTCTTTCCTGTACCGGATTTGACTGCACTACCGGAGTTGACATTATCAAAATGACGGGTGTCTTATAAGAAGCAGAAAATGCTTACCCTTCCGGTGCACCTTATATCACCCTTGATTTTTGCTGTTGTTCATCTGTATTTGTGTCTTAATTTTTCTTTTCTGTCCCGTAGTCATGTGATGACCGGGTTTTTTGTGTTTTCGATGTTGCCGTTGTCCCTGAATTGTTCATTTTTTGACTGACGGTTCCGTTCTCACCAGCGTTCAACTAGTTACAAAAAAGCTGTCCTACAAAAAGCACCATAAACTGTTTATAGAAGTTTGAAAATATATTATCGAGTCAGTCAACCTTGCACATTCAAGTAATAAAAGTTGTGATCGATTCAAAAACATAACACATTCAAGTGATTTAGAAAATGAGATCGGGTAAATTAACATTTAACACAATAAAATGAGATTTTTAGTTCTAACAAATTAACAAGGTGAATAATGTTAATTGGAACTTATTTGATTGTTCTCCTTTTTTCAGCAAACAATGTGGACAACAAATGTAGTGAAAGTGTTTTTATATTTGGGTGTATTATTTTTCATCATGTGTTCAATAATGTGTGTACCGGTTTTGCGGCGGTAAGTATTACATGCGAATTTATTTTACTTTATGTAAATCATTATTTCAATGGACAAGCAGCATTTGTTGTTTTTTACTAATCTTTTGTTAATCCGCCTATCCCAGACAATGGGTGTAAATTTCTAAATTAACACCCACTAAACCCGAAGTGTGCCGATTTTGAATATCAATACCCTCTCCGGTCGAAGTTTACCGATTATTATTCCCACTTACGACAAAATATAAAAACAAACAGGTGACATGTATTTTAATTTTTTTTTCGTGTTATTGCTCAATTTATGTTTTTTTACGGTTGGGCAATCGTCATTCAGTATAATAAAAACATATTACCCTTGGTTGAAGATTAAAACACTCGGTGAAATAATCTCAGGAAACAATTATCATCCTCGACTTCGTGTCGGGTAAATATTTTTTAACCCGTGTGTTAATCTACCCTAACATCTTCATCCATGGGCAATATGCATATAATACCACCCATGATAAGCTCACTGGTATGTTTTAGTTAAAGTTAAATGTTATAATATCAAAACCAATATACTGAAGCAAAATATAATAAAAACTTACATCAAAATGTATGCATTTGTTTTAATTTTTATTCAACCAGCTTGAGCATTATTGAACCGAACTGAACAAATTATAGGTGAGCTCGATTTATCTTAACGTCACGTCATGAAGGCATTTGTATTGTATTTTGAAACCAATTGACCGATGATACTTTGATGAACCAGAGGTCCCCGAGGGTATTCACCAGCCCAATAGCCAGACTTTTCTGACATGAAAAATTATCTTGTGTTTTTATCAGAATTCTTACCCTTTAAAATACTGAGGCTTCATTCCGTGTGTGGCACTCGGTGGATGTCCTTGGTACTGAATTTTGCTTCCTATTTCGGTATTTCTGGCCATGACTTCTTCTTTTTGACTAATTCTAGATTATTGCTTTCCATATTGTTTGAGTTTAATGCTGCTTATGAGAGGTTTCTCCTAAAAACACGTGTACAGCATAATGAGATTTACCGTTTTGGATGCAACTTCGGTATCTATTGCACTTTTCCGCTGTAAAATCATGATTAACTCTCAAATACCATAATTTTGGCTTTACATTTGTGTCGAAGTGACAAAAAGAGACCAAGTGATTTTTTATCCGGATATTCAATAATTATACTTTTGGGTAATTTTTGCATAAAACAAGAATAGACAACAACTTCAAAATTAGATGCACATTTACACAGAAGAGAAGTAAAAAGTGAATTTGCCTATTCTTATACACATTAAGCTCAAAATTCAACATTTTTTTATTGGAATTTTAATTTGTTTTATGTCTATTTCCTCACTTGTTTTAATTGCTTGTTATAATATGTATTTTTTTCCTTTTTTATTTATTTATTTATTGTCTATTTTATTTTTTGCATCATTTTGAAATTTTACTAGTATCCAAAAGCCCATATAATGTGACAGATTGGATCCAATAATTCTAATAAGATTCTTTATAAATTTTAACCCAGCATTTTTTTTTAAACAGAATTTACATGCATAAAAACACAATTCTAATGTAAACACGGTTTGATACATTCTGGTCTGGTAGGTCTATAAGATCTCCTTAATTCATTACTTAAAACAGTGAAGCAGATGTGGATTCTCAAAACTCAAAGGCTTATTAGAATATCTATCTTCAGCTTAACTCAAATGCCGCAACAGTGTCCAGAAATTTATTTTTTCTACCCTCTATATTACTCTTCCTAATGATAGGCTAAAGTTAGTACTCAGAGATTTAATTCACCAGTCTTTCTAAACTAAAAAGGGTGAAAAAAGATACTTATATGAAGTGATAGGTAAGGATTGGACATATTTTGTCGAACTTCATACTGATTCACACAAAAAGTGTCATTGCAATGCTGGAATTCTTGATTGATAACATATTTGTAAAATTTGGAGGACAAGTATTCCAGCAGAAAATAGTGATACCTATGGGTACTAATTGTGCACCTCTTTTTGCAGATTTATTTCTTTACTCGTATGAAGGCAGGTTCATATAATAGACAGTTCACAAAAAATATAATCAGCCAGCCAATGCCTCTGATATCAGCTTCCGTTATAAAGATGATTTTCTTTCATTAAAAGTCCTCAATTTAAGGATAACCATCTTATATGCCCATTTTAACTTAAAAAAGACCACTGATACACCATTATCAGCTTCATACCTGGACCTGGACCTATA
Organism: Modiolus philippinarum; assembly: GCA_002080025.1. Classification (NCBI taxonomy): domain Eukaryota; kingdom Metazoa; phylum Mollusca; class Bivalvia; order Mytilida; family Modiolidae; genus Modiolus; species Modiolus philippinarum. Next base: position 65,255 of record MJUU01068487.1, on the reverse strand, counting down.
TCTCAACATTGGCAACTGTGAATGTCTGAAAACAAAGCGTTACGACAAGCATGATGTTTTTGACTTTCCAATAGTGAACTTCCCGTTTTTGTTCAGTGATATTCCCCCATCTACTTCTGGCTTCTTCATTTCACAAATCGTTCGCTATTTTCATGCCTGTAGGTTGTACAGTGATTTTGCCAACAGAGCGAAATTACTGTCTCAAAAACTTATACATCAAAGGTATGTTTAGTCACTGTTGCAATTGTCACAACAGAAGTTTTATAATCGTCACCATGATTTGACAGACAGTTACAATTTCTCTATTTTATATGTGAGAAAAGGGTATCTTTAGGTAGATCCAGAGTTTATTACCGGACTGACAAATACCGACTGTGACAAAACCAGACTTCACTGGTACTGTAATGGGTGCAACGCCTGGCGAAAATCATGCTACCTCCGGAGAATCTGATGATACCTCAGTTTTTGTATTGGTTCAAACTGCTAGTGGTTTAGTTTTGTTGCGCTCTTGTACATTTTTGTTTAACTGCTTTGTCTTTGTCATGCTGTCTCACTTCGTGTCGGATTTGAATATTTGTGATTTTGGATTTTTGATTGTGGAATTCCCCTTTCATCATTTTTGCTTCGGTATTTGTTTGTTGATGTATTATGATGGATTCCCATTGATTACATGCATAACTTCTCTATCAGCAATATTACATCGTTAGGTTAATGGTATTTTTATTGTTTTGATTCGATCATAGTGTTAAGGTATCTCAGTGGTATTATTCCGCCATCTTTGTCTTATACTTGTTCATTTAGGTTTCATTCATTAAAAAATTTAACAAAAAAACTTATTCGAAATGTAAAGATAGTTCCAAAGTATTTAAAATGATTATTCCAAATGATTTTTACAAGATTTTCATTACAAAAAAAGACTAAAAACATAAGCTTTAAATCTGAAGTTGGATTTACAGAACACAGAAATTATACAAGGGAGATAATTTGATAAAAGAATTTAACACAGAAATCACTAGAGAAATTAACATTTTGCAATTTATCTCTCGTATTTCAATGGTGACCCCTAATTTTTATTTTTTTAATATGTAAACTATATAATGATTTCAAAACATATGCAAAGTCTGAACAAAATCTATAATAAATTTTTCAAGCTATCCTCTCATATAGCCATTTTTCCTAACATTTCTATGTAAAATCCTAAAATTTTCAATTTCAGTTTTTGCGTTTAAAAGCACGGTGACCCCCAAATTTTATCTTATACTTTGAACAATAATTAAACAATTATGTTTCTTCACAGAAAATTTCACAAAACTCTGTAATAGGAAAATAATTACCTGCAGACACCTTAAGACAGAAGTTGCCAAGATGGCTATAGTTACATTGAAAGTTATGACAGGTTTACAATTATTCAAAGATCATCCTTTATAATCAGTCATAATTTAATTTCAGAAATGAGATGTCAGACTCACAGAACTTCCGAGAAATGTTGAACAACTGGTATTCAAGTCAAAACAGGTAAGATTGAAGACATCCGGTGACCCTACTAAAGACAGCTAAATAAACAACTGCGAAAAAGAAAAATGTGGACGCATTTCAATTGGGCGGATTTTCAAATTTCCAGTATTTTCAATTGGGCGTTTTTTAGTTTTTTCAAATGGGCGGAGATGTTTTCCAGGAAAACAGGACTTGAAGAAAATTAATTTAAAAAAAGAGAAAGAATTATCAAAAACATTTTAATCTTTTGGTCGCTGTTTGAGAGTTTCGTCCAATCATCTACATGTCTTTGTCACTTTTTTATTGTTCATTGCGCTCTCTCTGTTTTCGTATGACCAAATCTACGATTTAAAATTATGGAAATCTCAACATTTTTCAACCTATACATGTAATCACTTGGTTATGAGTCAAAGGGGACGGCATAACAATGATAGAAACAAACAAATTTAACATTGCGTATTTTAGATGTAGTAAAGCTATATCCACTTCATTTGATAAATTTTGAACTTCAATTATATTTTATATATAATTGAATTGGTTATATTTGGAACCTTACAATATCTAAATTTTTGTAAATTTTGTTGAAAACTAAGGAGTATCTCCCTCATGCAAAGCTCTGTCCTTAGCTGATTTTTGGCTCTATATTTAGATCATATTGGTTATTTGTTGTCTATGAGTTTTCAAACATCTTTGAGTTTCTGGTCTTCCAAATGTTTAGGTTTTATCTGCACTGATGAGACATAAGTTGTCGAAATGCGCATATGCAGAAAGTAAATTCACAGTAACTTCGGTATTTAGTTATTTCATAAAGAAAGATGCGTAGACAGCAAAAATATCAAATTAATGGAAAAAAATATACATGTATGACACTCGACATGGATAATCACAATGATCAATTATTCTGCCTAGATAAGTACATTTGGTTTTGAAGCAATCGTTTCATTTTATATTTCTACAGGCATATCACACGTAATCTGCCTACTTGAAAAAATAAAATCCGCCCAGTTGCAAATTATTTTCTGCCCAATTGAAAAACTATTTCCGCCCAATTGAAATACAAACCCGCCCAATTGCAAAACTACCAAAAATGTGACACTTGCTCCAATACCTATTCTTTATGGGGAAGTAAAATTTTCATTTTGTCTCTTCCAGGAAATAAATTTTATGTATATATAACCTTTTTACGTTTTTCAATGGCAGATGTTAAGGTAGGCAAATTTCATAATTTATCTTAAATTTCTACTTCAAATACAGGTAACACGCGTGAACAATATTTCTTTTTTCATATCTCTGAATATCCAATGAGTTACAAAAATGTAGCCTTGGAAATTTGTCCCGACATTACGTCATCTGCAACGATTTTCTTTGTCTTATCAAATACATGTATGTTGCTTCGTACTATTTTTCTACATTTATTTAAAAAACACCTGGCAACTATATCAAGGTTAAAGTCTACAGAGCTGGTCAGCTGCAGCCGCGTCTCCATATGGTCAATAGTACAAGTGTGGCTACAAACCACTTAAGACATTATTTATAGAGAGAGGCCATGTTTCAAGCAGTATAAATGTCTGTTTTATATTTGCTTGTAACACGATATAGGATGAAGTTATCTCGTGTCTACCTCTTCTTTTTAAAAATTATTTTATCCAGTTGTCCTTTCCATATAATTTCTTCTATCAATTTAAAATTAAACTGATTTTCTTGGTTCTCGTATGCTCTAAAACAAATATATAAGTAAAATAATATCTTCAGGTGAAAAATGACAAAATACCGAATAAGTGAATATAATATGAATAAGTTTCTGCGTATGGACATTTCGAAAACATATGTCTCTTCAGTGCAGATTAAATGTAAGAATTTTAGAAGACCATGCACCGAAAAAGGTAAATAACCTTAAAGAGAACAAATCACTAAAAAGATCCAAATCAGCTTAGGAAAAAGTTATGTAAGAGGGGGTTACTTCTTAGTATTAAATATATTTTGTTTTAATTTTATATATAGCAAGTTTCCAAATAAAATCGGTTCTCTTACCAGCATCGAAGTACTGTCTTCTGGGTTGGTGAATACCCCAGGGCATTGAAGTCCTTCACGAGTGGCATCGGTTCAGTAGTAATAATAAACAAAAATACTGAAGTTACTGTGAATTTAGTGTCTGCATATAGAAATTTCGACCACTTATGTATCCTTGGTGCAGATAAATCAGCACAATAGGAAATGCATAAACCGAAGTATTTGAAAAAAAAAACTAACGTAGAACAAATTTCCAAAATGGTCCAAATAGGAAAGCAAAATTCAGCTTAGAATTCATTTAGAAAACTTTTCAATATGATGTTTCATTTCGATAAATGTACTTGTATGGATTTCTCAGAATAAAGATATCCTCGTAATCCACACTGACAAGATTTTACGTAATAGATATAACTTTGCTTTTTATTTCTCTGTAAAATTCTTTCTTTCAATGATCATCTTTCGAGTCATGCAATCTTATTTGTAATTTGATAGAAATATCTGGATATAAATCTTTCACCTGCATTACCAAACATTGGCAAGGATTAAGCAAATCCGTAATACATGATTGTGTTTAAAATCTAAAGAAGCTTTTACCCTTTTTGTATTAAAACAGCCTTGATATCTGCAAAATTACGTAAATTTTCAAACATTCAATAGTATTAATTACTATCGGATAAAATTAATGAAATTGTTGATACGCCATGAAAGGATATGGAGTAAATGAACGTGAGAGTCTCAACAAATACATGGTAAAACAAAGCAATGGAACAATGCTTTTAGTTTTGTTCTTCATAGCAATTTGCGCTTCTGAAGTCATCTTTATTATACGTGTAACATGTAACTTAAATGCTTATCCTTATTCGATAATTATTTACAAGACCCTACGTATATTCTACAGCTTTTTACTGTTTATTTAAGGTATCTGTATATTAGATTACTAAATACCGAAGAATGATTGCATGACAAATTGTGGCACAGATACCTTAATTCTCAGTATAAACTGTAGCTAACCTAAATATTGGTTCAACATAACAACAAGAGTTTCTTCTATTCTCTTGGTCGTTACATCTTTTCTTGTGGTACCTAAGTTTGCTGAATTTTGTAAAGAACTACTGAGAGAAATAAATTTATTACAATATTATGATATACTCATCTTGAGTTAATTTTTACTCAAACGACGCAGGATATTGCTAGAATGATAAACTTTTGTTGTATTAAACTTGTTATTATTTCACTTATTATTTGGGTGCATAAATTATAATAACGGATTTATAATTCCCACTCCCACAATCCAGGAGTATAAAGTTTTCTTGAAAACGGTTGAGATCCCAACCCTTACAAAAGATATATTCTTATAACTAGTGAAAATATGTATTTTCTAGCAAAAAAGATACTCTTACCAAAATCCTATTTAAAGCACATTTCTAACCAGATTAGCATTCCTCCTTAAGTAACAATCGATTAGGTTGGTGAACCCTGATCGTCGTATATTCGATCTGCAAGCATCAGATAGAGTGAGATTACCACTCTATTCCCATGTGGTAGCCATTTACAAAGTGAGATTACCAATATTTCCCCATGTGGTAGCCATTTACAAAGTGAGATTACCACTATGTTTCCATGTGGTAGCCATTTACAAAGTGAGATTAACACTATGTCCCCATGTGATAGCCATTTACAAAAAAAGATTACCATTATGTCTCCATGCACCGCATTTACAAAGTGAGATTTACCACTGTCGATATATGGTAGCCATTTACAAAGTGAGATTACCACTGTCGATATATGGTAGCCATTTACAAAGTGAGATTACCACTGTGTCCCCATGTGGTAGCCATTTACAAACTAGAAAGAATGTGTCTTATGAATCTTCAAGAAAAACAATTCAACAAGCTATTAAAGTTCAAACATCTTTAAATATATATAGCATAACCATCTGAATATTACCTGAAGCAAAATATCTCCCAAAGTCGGGAGTTTCTACAAAATTAGAATGTTGACTGCGCAACGTCATTTACGAGGACGTTGAAATTGAAATTAAAGCCTCATAGAATATGGCTACAAATTTCAGAATATTTTTCTATTGCTGACCGATTCTCTGCCTTGTCTAACAATACTCATTTTTGTGATATAAGATTTAAACTTATTTTCTTTTTAGATTAGAACATAAACGATTTGATGTCAGTGGGCCAAACCTTGGTATTGGAACCAATTGGGATATTGCTCATAAAATGGCACGAGATGCAATATGTAAGTTATAAAACATCTTTCACTTCAAAACATCCAAGCAAAACGATATGTTTAGTAAATGTACGTCAACGTCAATTTTATGACGTTACGAAATAAAATGACACAAATTGCAAAGCTGGAGATATTCAACAGCAAACAGTAGATAAAACATGAACTTGCCAAAGGTAATCAGAAATGCATGATTTGGTCAGCTGTGCATGCAACAACTGTCGAATTAATACATGCGGTTAAAAAAGGTAAGGTTTGGAATGTGGTGGCCGATGACTCGATTGCACCCGTCAATAGTCAGCAACAAAAACTTTTCAGTCAAAACGTACCTTACTTTCTTTTAAGAAATCAAATATTTTGGTAAGATAAAAAGTAATATACTCAGTAATTAAAAACAAACTTACAGACTGCATCTAAAGCATGTCTATTATTATTTTTCTAAGCTGTTTATTTTTGTGACGAAACTTTATAAACAATGGAAAGTATGCAAAACAGAACAACGACCCTTTCTTATGCATTAAAGGATTCGGGAAAATTAAAATTATGCTGTAAAAGAGAAGTTACATACATTCTATCAAAATCAAAGCTGGCACATCTGTCATTAATGTAAGAAATTCGTCGTCCCATTTTATTTTTCCGAAGTTTCCTATATATACCAATCTTTCATCAACTCTCATATAAGAATCCATAATCATATAATTGATATACATTGTGTGTATCTTACGACTGAAAGAACAATTTAGTGTATATAGCTTCAATTATTATATTTCTTTTCAGTGAGGGAAGAATTAGCAGGAGCACGTACACCTGGAAAGAGAAATTTAGATATGTGTCCTTAAACATTGACGAAGGGAAGAATATCCTGGATAAATGTCGTAACTTGAAGGAGGGACAAAAAAATGAAATTCATCATTTATCTTTAGTTCGCGATTTTGCATCCGACAATGCATATCAACATACTTTTCATTACAACTGAAGAAGTTTTGTTCGGTTTATTTTCAAATATCAAACTGTAACCCGTCTTGACAAAAAATGACAATGTTCATCTAGAATTAACACAAAGAGGGCAATGCACAAGACAACCATCACTTGCATACACTTTTCCAGCGATTATATGAATTTATATATTTTATGAAAACGAAGAGTGTGCATTTGTTATTAAAAGAATTAACAACATTGTGAAATGCGTTTTTATTGTACCAAAAGAGGCGGGGAAAAGAAAAAAAAAACAAGTATAAATTCGATAAATCAACAGATCTTCCACCATTATAATAAAGCTGATGCATATAAATGGGCGCCATTCTTGTAGAAGATCATGTGTATTTTATCGGTGTTCTGGTTTTATTGCGTTTTGTTTGTTTTTATGAACATGCATTTGCTGTATCTTTGTTTTGTTGTTTCCATTTGTGTTGCCGTTTTTTTGATAATCTCATTTCATTTTTTTACGATTTATTTGATTTATAATTAGGTTTTAATATTCTATACTGTATTCCTGATACGTGTCACTTGGCAGAACAACAGTACATTTATAATAAGGAGGTAGACCTAGGTTAAGAGACATAACTGTCAAAAATCACTTGTGTATTTGTCTTAAAACTTTTTATGGATATTTTGTAAGCTTCTTAGTAACATAGATGACTTTTGCTCACATCAATGCTTAAAAGAAATCGATGAACCTGATCATGACAAACGCCTTGATGATTTAAAGAGCCAGGGCCTACTACCCTTGATGTAATATAAAAAATTCAAAATCGAAAATTAAAAGTGAAACTTTCCTCGTTGTTACTGCAACGATTTTAAAATTCCTTAATTTTCTGGTTGAGTTGTCAAAATGAGCCAAATATTTTGATATCAGAAAAAAAACTATTACGAGTTTTTCGTTTTGGATTTACCAAATGAGTGCTTTTTTCGAACGTCACTTTCTAAAAGTCAGGTAATAAAAGACATAATGCCGTGATGTCGTGTTTTCTGTAGTCACGTGAAGCCAATACATTTGTGAAGATGGACCGAGAACCTGAAAATCAGATATCATATATTCTGTCTCATAATTATTGTCTTTGAGAGTAGTTTTCGATAAATTCCCAGGTTCCTTAAATGCCTGGAAGTCAATGTTCCATTTTTAATATAGGTGTTTTATGCAATGCCTTACTACCTGCAGATCAACCAGGCAATTTAATCGCCTCCTCAAAGTGAAGTGGCTCTAATAAAAAAAAATTTAAAAAAAAACAACAACAAATACAGAAACAATGCACGAAAGACAAACCAATAATGCCATGATGTCTCGTCAGTGTAGATAAGTTTGGAACCAAAAAATAAACACAAGAGGAGCACAATTGCCTCGGGACTTTAAATACCTCGAAAAACATGCTACATAGATTCGCAAAAGAAAGTTTTCCTTAGTTTAAACAAATATCTATTCTTTATATGTTATTTCGTTTCAAAAATGTGTTTGGTCTAAATATCAAGCTAACTTTACTGGAAATATTGTCAAAAGAATACCAATGTAATTAAAATTAGATACTTGTTCCCTACATTCACTGCATTGAAGATCTAACAACATCCCATTCTACTTTCTGTTTCGATAATTCATTTGAAATCATCAGCTTTTATCATAAAGCTTGATGTCTTCAAAATCATGTAGACTGGATTCTGATTGGTTGATGGCAAAGGTCATAGAACTGAAAGTAAAACCGGATGTTGTTAGCTCTACCAAGCAATGACCGAAGGGCACAAAAGTTTTTAGATCTACCAAGCAATGACTGAAGGGCACAAAAGTTGTTAGATCTACCATGCAATTACTGAAGGGAACAATAGGAAGATCTAATTTTAATTAGATTGAATGAATACCGAAGCAAAAAGCTGATAAGAGGAAAATTTTCAATAAATAATCTAAGCGATTAAGAAGCAACAAAAACACACATGACAACGATAAAGAAAACAAAGACGAAGAAGAAAGTAGTAAACGAAAGTCCTAGCCGTTCAAAATGTCTAAAAATGTTGGTTATTGAATTTTTTTCAGAAGAACAAGCAAAGGCATAACTTGCAGTTAACTTATTTCTTCAGATGCCCATTTTGACAGATACAAATATAACGTCTCTTCAAACATATTCAAAATGAAAATAGGTTTATTTTTTAATAATAATCTTGTGAAAATCAAAACTAAAAAATAAACGAAACACCTTTGTAAATATGAAAAAGAACGGAAATTGGGTAAATGTAAAGGAGAAAACATCCCATCTCAAGGTCAAAACGATCCAAAACAAAGCATCCTCTTTACCCTTTGAAATTGATGAACGCACATGTGGTTCCTCGGTGTGTTGAAAACCGTACGGTAACCCCAGATGATTGCTTTGGGTCGTTTTAACCTGAATATGGCATGTTGTCTCGTTTACATTTACGCAATTTCCTTTTTCATATTGAATGCATATTAAATTGTATTGTCTATCGCATAAATTTACAAGAGTTTCCTCGCATTGTTCGTGTATTTTCTTACGTCTGATGTTACATTGTTATATTGTTAGATGATTTGTTAGCCGTTTTCTTCACAATCAAGCAATATTACATCATTACATAAAATAAATTAATTAACTAAAATAGTTTGAACATAGTGTCATAACACATTATAAAACATTCATTCCCATACAACCCGATGCAAAGATAATATACATAATATTAAGCATTCTACAGTACAAACTGTTAGTAGACAACTATGAAGAACTAGAGTCTTCCAGACTGATCTTATATCACCAACCATGACCATGATGTTGTCCAAAAATAATTTTGTTCATATAAGTTCTAACCTCGAACTGGCTTCCATGATATGTGGCTGATCCATTTCAAATGTTCATTTTTTGTAAAAAAAAAATAATAAAAATTAAAAAAAAAACTTCAATTCAATCAGGTAGCGTATATTGAAATAATATCTAATCGGATGATAAAATGTTAGCATATTCAGTGAGAAAATTGATCAAGCATTGCTTATTTTTTGTCGAATTTAAAAATATTTTCCAATTAGGAATTTGTCGGCACGCGATCACTTGATATTGCTTTGTATGACATGTGTGTTATCGGTAAATTCAAAGTGCTTCTACTTAACATCCGTAGTAAAACCCAACCAACGTCAGCGACTTTTAAACAACTTGATGATCATAATTCTATAGATTGAACGGTTTTATACGTTTATGTAAACAGTAGACAAAACATTTGGTCTGAATAAGCTTCATCAATCTTTTGCCTTAACGACATCAATTACTCATTCTGGGAATTCTTCGTGGTGTGGTTCTGGAATACTGCTCAAGCCGTGGAATCACATGTATTCTTTCTATCCACATACCCTGCACAAAATCCATGGGAACGTGAGACTCCAATCATATGTTTAGAACACTAATCATGCTGAAGCTGTAAAGCCAATTCAAGTCTGTAATAAACAAAATTAAAGTGACGTTTCTTAATGACAATAACCGTTTTTCTCAATGACCAAAAATCTGTTTTAACCAGTCTTAAGCTAAAGTTTCATAAGGTGCTCCGATAAAGGAAGCAAGAACTTCTTCACATGTGGCACACATCATACTGTGAGCGGAAAATTCGGTATAAAGTCAAATTTGGTATGTGTCAATCTAGTAATAACTCACGATCTATTGAAATATGCCCATCTTGATTTGTGATATGGATACATTGTAACGATCCGTTAAATCGTGATAACACCAATAAAATTTTTTGAGTGACAATTGTAATAGAGATTGAACATAATCCTGTGTCGTTTAGCAGCCTCAAGAACCTTTTCAATCCTTTGCGACGATCCAATCCTCTCCATTTAGCTGGTAGTCGGTTTGAAGCTCTTCTGGAGACAGACAATAAATTCATTCAAGTCATACGAAATACTAATCGCTCGTGTTTTCATACTTGAAAATTTGTAGGATTACTTCTTGGAAAGGTGTCCTATTGTTTTTCAGTAATTAGCTTATTGAATTTAGTCGAATTATTTTTATTTGTTTAAGATTTATAGCTTGACCTATGGTAATTATACAATCCAATTTCTTGGTACTCAAAGTCATCAAGACCCCTTCTTGAACATCTTGTCGAACAACTATCGCAATCACCAGTGCAGTTCTACACATTTCAATATACGACAAGAGCTTCTCCATCTTAACAATATAGTTCTCTTGCAGCTAGGTTTCCGGGGACTGCCCACAAATGCCATTTTCCGAAAACAAATCAGTTCTTCGTTCAAATAAGTAAATACCGAAGTTACTGTGATTTTCGACAACTTATAGAAAAAAGAAGGGAAACAGGGAATGTGTCAAAGAGACAACGACCCAAATGGGATTAATAACAACTCAAAGCCACCATAAGATCTTCAATGAACGATGGGGAAATCCCACACACAATGGCAGGTCGGAATCGGCCCCTTAATAAAGATTAATCAAGTTCAGCGAAATAAACATCATCCTAGACTCCTATAGACATAAAGTAAACTAGAAAACAGACAAGACACACAAAGGCTTAATAAATTTTCGGACTAAGGACAGGCGCAAACCTGCTGCGGCGGAGTTAAACTAGTTTTATTGGGCCCAGTGTCTCTTCAATGCAGAAAAAATCTAAACGTTTGGAAGACCATACACTCAAAGATATTTAAAAACTGAAAGACAAGAAATAAACAATATGATTTAAATTTAAAAATCAAAATCATCTAAGGACAGAGCTTTGCATGAGAGAGATACGCCTTGGTTTTCAACAGAGTTTACAAAAATGTAGAGTTTGCAAGGTTTCGTATAAAATCGGATTTCGAGTTATCATCGCAGTACTGACTACTGGGCTTGCGAATACCTTCGGGATGTACCAGCGGAGGCATCGACCCCGTGGTAACAAATTACTAAATACAGAAGTCACTGTGATTTTAGTTTTAAAAAATAACAATAAAAGGATATGGAGTAAATGCACATGAGACAAAGTCTCTACAGATGCATGATTAAACAAAGCAATGGAACAACTCTTTTATTGTTGTTCTTCATATCGAATTTACAAAACCGGATATATTTTCCAAAAAAAAGGTTCACTTTAAATATTTAAAACAAACAAATAACACAAAATATGACTTTAACAAAAAGAAGTGCGCATAAGAGCTAAGCATTAACAATGTACTGAGTTCAATTCAGTTTGGAACGGGAACTTTTTTTTTCCGGTAGATCGGCTAGTTTTCCGTATATGGATATGCGATGTTGTTATTGTTTTGGCTTTAAATTGTAATTCGTGCAAATGGCAAATGAAGTTTTAATTTAAAATTTAAAATAAGAACCCTTGTTTTCCTGTCAAGTTCAAGTTAATCAATGATGACGTATTCAACAAACAAAGGTATTCAGAATCTTAAATGGAGGCACTAGCTGTATAAAATATACATGCACGATGAATGTTTTATGTTTTTATGCCCCCAGATCGAAGATTAGGGGCATATTGCTTTTTTTTTCCTGTCTGTCTGTCTGTCCTTGCTTCCGAAACTTTAACCTTGAGTATAACTTTTGAGCTATTAAATATGAAGAAGAAAGGAAATGGGGTAAATATCAAGGAGACAAACAAGATAGACGTATCAAACTTGGCAAGTATATAGATTTAGTCAAGAGTAACATAGATATGCCACGTCAAAGGTCACGGTCACAGAGATCAAAATTTAAGTCTTAGATTCCAGTTTCATATGTTTTGTACCAAATAAAAAAATACCAAAGCTGTTGTAAATTTGGATTCTGCATATGCGCATTTCGACAACTTATGTCTCTTCATTGCGGATAAAATATTAAGATTCTATTAATTAAATTTATAAAACTAATACAATTGGTGTTAGGGGCATATGTAGTGTTTCACAAACAGATCTTGTTGTTTGTTTTTCGTTATATTTTGTTTTGTTTTTTTTTTTTTTTTTTTTTTTTTTTTTTTTGTTTTTGTTTTGTTTTGTTTTGTTTTGTTTTTTGTTTTTTGTTTTTTGCTTTGTTTTGTTTTTTGTAACTACAGTTGGTAGAACGTTCAACAACGTATGTACATGCAAGGAAATGAAAGAAAAACATGATATCGGAAAGAAAACGAAAATCCCCATTTTCAAATATTATTTTTGCTTAAATCTATGTATATATTGATTTATTGATGTTTTACGCCAATTTCTGCAATATGTCAGCTATATAGTGGCTAGAACTGTAAAGTATTTTAAATAATTTTATATGTATGAATATAGTGATGAAATAAATATTGAGAATACTTAATCATGTTAATGAGTTTTGTCATTTTTAACGATTGAGTTTAAACCTCATTTTCACACCTCTTTAAAGCTAAATTTAGTCAATTTCTGTATCGCAACATATAAAGCTCCTTCGAAATGATACAGTGAAGTAAAATTTAAAAACAATAATTGTTATAATGTCATTTTAGCTCACATACCTGTGCCATGGTGAGCTTTTACCATCACTTCGAGAACGCCCGTCCTCGTAATCGTCTTATTCAAAACTCTTCTCCCCTGAAACCGCTAGGCCGATTAGTTTGAAACTTAAGGAGTGATATATGACATGTCCACTTCAACCGGTCCTATATTTATTATGATCCAACATAAAACATATATGTCGCAGCTAAAAATAGAACATAGTGGTGCATGAGCGGTTGTGGCTTATAACTTAAAACCGTTACAGTTATCTAAAATCTGTTAAATTGATCAGCACGATAACAAATACCTACCCTGAAATTGCTTTTTTCATAAAAGTTTCAAATTTTAACATTTTTCGTTAATTCATCCCTGAGATAAAAGTTACGTTAATATTCGAAAAATGTTTCCGATGTCGAGAACTACCTCCCTTGAAATCTTGAATGAAATCTCGAAATCTATCTAGGACTTATTGCCCTTTTTGTCGAAATTTCAAAATTGTATCTGTTTTCATCATTTATCTCCATAACTATTTGAGATAAGACTAAAAATGTTTTTCATGTTGAGATGTACCTTAAAATTTTGAAAGACTTCGGGTGCTGTATGCAGGCCAGGACATGCTTACCCTTCCGGAGCACCTGATGTCACTCTGTTTTTTGAGAGTTCACACTGTTAGTGCTTTAGTTTTTTGTGTTCTATATGTAATGTTCGTGTGTTCTGTGGGCATGTGGTGTCTTTGGTCTTCTGTCTTCTGGTGTTCATGCTTTTGCCTTGTCTTTGGACTGATTTATGTAATCTTGTGCTTTGTTCCTTCGGTATTCTACTGCCGTTGTCCTGATCCAATAAAAAAGACTTGGTTACCAGCGCGGAAATAGTTTTAAAATGCAACAATCGGGGAAATCATCTTTTTCTATCGTCTGCTCTTAGACTATTGATCAGAAGCAAATTAAATGGGGTAATAGCAAAATTACAGAAAATAATTACCAAGAGCCAAGGTTCAAGAAGCAGAAATCAAAGCAGGTTGAAAACCCGGAAATCCACAAATGGTCCAGACTTGCTGCATGGTAGGTTAGAAAGATTTTATGGGCGCGCTAAACCTCCCCTTCCACTGCCGCTATAGACCCAGTATTAATTAAACCAGAGGCTCCCAGGAGCCTTTATCGCTCACCTGGCTTTCAGTTGCCACAATTACGCTAATATTGTAATTTGTACAGTTGATCTAAAGTCTCTCAAACTCTGGTAGCTCGAACACCACCAATATCTTGAACTGTACTTAAAGTCTGATCATGTTTTACTATATTTTTTTTGGTTGGGCTTTCTTGACAAAAAAACGTTCTTGCTAAGGACAACTTTCGATCGA
>MJUU01068487.1:25196-50282 GCA_002080025.1 Modiolus philippinarum | reverse complement strand
GCCCAGTAGTTTCAGAGGAGAAGATTTTTGAAGAAAAGTTTACGACGGACGGACGGACGGACGACGGACGACGGACGCCAAGTGATGGCAAAAGCTCACCCTGGCTTTAGCCAGGTGAGCTAATAAAAAATTAAAAATATTAAAATTTTGAAAATTTTACGGAAAAGGGGCAATAACTCCAACATGGGTCATCGGATTTTCTTCAAAATTGCAGGGCGTGTAGATCTTGTCATTCTGATCATTTTTACCCTTTGTCAGATTTTTGATATCTGCTACGGTTTTTGAGTTATTTGCCAAAAACAGCAATCTACCCCTACGTTCTATTTTTAGTAACAGCGGCCATGTTGTTTGGTCCTCGGACTAACCGAACACATTTTTAAACTACATACCCTGGTGATGATCCAGGCCAAGTTTGGTTTCATTTGGCCCAGTAGTTTCAGAGGAGAAGATTTTTGAAGAAAAGTTTACGACGGACGGACGGACGGACGACGGACGACGGACGCCAAGTGATGGCAAAAGCTCACCCTGGCTTTAGCCAGGTGAGCTAAAAACCGTTACAGTTATCTAAAATCTATTAAATTGATCAGCACGATAACAAATACTTACCCTGAAATTGCTTTTTTCATAAAAGTTTCAAATTTTAACATTTTTCGTAAATTCATCCCTGAGATAGAAGTTACGTGAATATTCGAAAAATGTTTCCGATGTCGAGAACTCCCTCCCTTGAAATCTTGAATGAAATCCCGAAATCTATCTAGAAGTTATTGCCCTTTTTGTCGAAATTTCAAAATTGTATCTGTTTTCATCGTTTATCTGAATAACTATTTGAGATAGACTAAAAATGTTTTTCATGTTGAGATGTACCTTAAAATTTGAAAAACTTCGGGTGCTGTATGCAGGGCAGGACATGCTATCCTTCCGAAGCACCTGATGTCACTCTGTTTTTTGAGAGTTCACACTGTTAGTGCTTTAGTTTTTTGTGTTCTATATGTAATGTTTGTGTGTTCTGTGGGCATGTGGTGTCTTTGGTTTTCCGTCTTCAGGTGTTCTTGCTTTTGCCTTGTCTTTGGACTGATTTATGTAATCTTGTGCTTTGTTCCTTCGGTATTCTACTGCCGTTGTCCTGATCCAATAAAAAAGACATGGTCACCAGCGCGGAAATAGTTTAAAATGTAACAATCGGGGAAATCATCTTTTTCTATCGTCTGCTCTTAAACTATTGATCAGGAGCAAATTAAATGGGGTAAAAGCAAAATTACAGAATATAATTTCCAAGAGCCAAGGTTCAAAAAGCAGAAATCAAAGCAGGTTGAAAACCCGGAAATCCACAAATGGTCCAGACTTGGTGCAGCAATGAAAAGAAATCGTAGGTTAGAAAGATTTTATGGGCGCGCTAAACCTTCCCTTCCACTGCCGCTATAGACCCGGTATTAATTAAACCAGAGGCTCCCAGGAGCCTTTATCGCTCACCTGGCTTTCAGTTGCCACAGTTACGCTAACATTGTAATTTGTACAGTTGATCTAAAGTCTCTCAAACTCTGGTAGCTCGAACACCACCAATATCTTGAACTGTACTTAAAGTCTGATCATGTTTTACTATATTTTTTGGTTGGGCTTTCTTGACAAAAAACGTTCTTGCTAAGGACAACTTTCGATCGACACCAGTTTTGAAATCGAGATATCATTTTAGATGGCGGTCAACGAACAATTTTAAACATTAGTTTTGAAGTCGCAACATCAATATATATTTGGAAATCAAATTTCATTGAAATCGGACAATGTTGAATTTTCCCGCCATTTTTAGCAGCCATTTTGAAAATGGCAATTAGCGATCAATTTAACATCAGTTTTGAAGTCGCAACATCAATACCTATTCGGAAACAAAATTTCATTGAAATCAGACAATGTTGAATTTTCCCGCCTTTTTGGTGGCCATTTTGAAAATGGCAGTCAACGAACAATTTTCAACACCGGTTTTAGTCGCAACATCAATATCTATTTGGAAAACACATTTCATTGTAATCGACGAAGTTGAATTTTCCCGCCTTTCATGGCAGCAATTTAAAAATGGTAATCAACAAACAATTATCAACTAGCGATATCAATATCCACTTGGATACCAAATTTCATTGAAATTGGACAATGTTGAATTAACCCTCTTTTTCGACGGCCATTTTGAAAATGGTGGTCAACAAATAATTTTCAACTTTTTTGTTTGAAGTTTTGAAGTTGCGACATCAATACATTGTACCTATTTGGAAACGAAATTTCATTGAAATCGGACAATGTTAAATTTTCCCCGCATTTTTGTAGGCCATTTTGAAAATGGCTGTCAACAAACAATTTCAACACCAGTTTTAAAGTCGCAACATCAATATCTATTTCGAAACCAAATGTTTTTGAAATTGGACATTGTTGAATTCTCTCGCCTCGCCTTTTTTTGGCGGCCATTTTGAAATGGTTGTCAACGAACAATTTTCAACACTAGTTTTGAAGTCGCCACAGCATGGCAAACATTATATCAATTTACACTTAACCTTCATCTTCAATAGTTTTGGAAACATAAGACGAAAAATATGAAAATTTTGAAAATATGTGAAAGGGGTAATAACTCCTACAAGGGTTTTTGGATTTTCTACAAAATTTCAAGGTGCCTGGATCCACATATGTTGAGCATTTTTGCAGTTACATTAGGCCTCTATCTATTACACCTTTTAGAATAAAAAATTAAAAAAAAGAAAAAGGGCTATAACTCCGAGATGGGGTAAACATTTTCTTCAAAATTACAATGTAGATAGATCCAATCAAGATGATCATTTTAACTCTCCGTTAGATTTTTGATATCTGTAACGGTTTCGAGTTACTGGCCAAAAACTGCAATTTACCCCTTTGTTCTATTTTAGCAACGGAGGCCATGTTTTTTTACCTGCCACTCAATCGAACAAAATTTTGAGAAGCCATACTCTGGTAAAGATTCAAGTCATGTTTGGTTACATTTGGCCAAAAGTTTTCAGAGGAGAAAATAGTTGAAATTGCTGACAGACGGACAGGCGATGGACGCATTATGATGGCAAAAGTTCACATGGCCTTTAAGGCCAGGTGAGCTAAAAAAATCTTGAATAATAGTTCTGACCAAAATTTCATTTTTTTTCACACAAGACTTATACATGTATATATTAAAAAGATTTTTTTAATGATCATATAGGATGGAAGTCGGTCACAAAGATAACTATGTCTAATGAGAAAGTCAGTATAATTTGTGCTAGCTCTCGTGTAACGAATCAACTGTGAAACATACTCTCCGTAAGCAGAAGTTAGAATATTACTGTCCATGTAAGCTAAATTAATTATTTCGAAAAAAAAAATCTTCCCTTTTGTCGTAAATTTTAGTACTTGGATGATAATTTTATTCATATTTAAGATGTAAGTCCAAAAAAAGATGTAGATCTAGTGGTTTCATTCGTTCTCTTTTATGTCTTATTCTTGAGGATATATTGGTGGGATGCGTTTTCAAAAGATGCGGCGTTATTTATGGAAGAAAATATCAATATATCTAAAAGTGAGATTGAGGGATCTAGCGTTTAAACTTAATCTCCTTCTTCAAGCCCCCGAAGAAATTCAGCCTATAAAAACAAATCTATTAGTAGAAGAGTAAAATTTTTGCCAATTGGTATAACAACTTGCTGATCATACTAGCACTTTAAACTGTAACATATATATTATCAAAAAGAAAATAAGGCACACTGCACACGTGTTATACATCGTAGCATATTTTCCCTTTTCAATTGGTGACCGCCTTATTAATCAAGGCTAAAAGTTCTGTGATAGATATCAGTCACTTGTGAATAAAAATTGATGTTTCAGTCCGAACTCTGATTCAAGGTTCCTTTTTTTATTAGTACTGGGATAATAATTCCTTTCAACTGTCTACGACCTCACAATAATAGCAATTGCTGTTGTGTTGCTACCGGACACTACAGAATGTTTAACTTGTTTACCAACCATTTTTTCAAATGCCTGTGCCAAGTCAGGACCATTGCGGTCCACATTATTTTATTATTTCCACCTGTTTTGTCTTTTTGACTCAAGGACTTCGGCTCTTGGCAAATCTGTTCGGTATTTTTTTATTACCCCATTGCATGTAGAACTACATGGTGTATTGTGTAGGTACTCCAACAAAAAATAATAGGGTTCGTATTCAATGAATATAACGGAATAAAAAGATATTCATTTGCTTCAATAATAAGAAATCAAACGTTTAATCTAAAAAAATTAAGATTAATGATTTATTAATATAACTAAAAAATTCACATTTTCCAGTTCTATTACATGCATTAAGAGCTAAGGAAAAACTGGTTCAAAATTATTTGGAGTTACGACGCTTTGGCCATTAATTAAAATAAACTACGACGAAAATTGCAAATACAAGTAAAAGTTAAAATTACCATTCACCTACGTGCACTCATGACACTTTTAACGTCCGTCTTCATGCACCATATCATCATTGTGAATTTGCGAAATGAAAACTGATAAATAATCTAACTTTGGTTACAAAAGTCTTCGTTTGAGTACCTTTTTTGTGAACGATGTACTTTTTACACAAAAACAAAGTTACTAGAAGCTTAATTTGCAAGTATTTATCTTATAATGTACAGAAGCACTTACGTGCTTCAAGTATCGATTGTATTTCTTAAAGATTGACATTTATTTCCGATCCGATAAAAAAAAACATTGCTGCGAGCGCCGAAACTTATTTTTACATTGGATTCTATTGGATAATCATCATTATTATCTTCTCCTCTGAAACTACTGAAGCAAATTCAACAAAACTCTAAAGGAATGATGTATGGAAGGTCCATTACAAAGATTTCTGTTTAACAAAAACCATTGCTGTCATCGCTGAACATATTTACTCAATGGACCCTATGGGAAAATCATTATTTTCATGATCAACTTTAAAACAATTGTGGTAAATTAACCTGAACGGTCTTTAAATAAAGTATCGAAGGTCCTTCACGAAGTAAGCTTATTTCGTTCAAATCCAACAAAACATGGCCGCTAGCACAGAAACTAGTTTACAATTGAAATCTATCGGAAATCAAATTTTCATCCTCTCTGAACCTATTAAAGCAAACGCGACCAGACATCACAGGAAGAATGTGTAGAAGATCCTTTACCATGATTGCTCATTTCATTCCGAACAAATAGACACATGGCTGTCAGCAGAGAACAAATTGTAACATTGGAACATATTAACTAAACTGTATCTGAATGATGTATAGAAGTTCCTTACAAAGATTTCTCATTTCTGTCAGATTCGGTATACATGGCCACCGGTGCTGAACATAATTTAATATTAGACCCTACTATCAGTAAGAATACTGTCACGCATGTCAGCACCAGCAACCCAACAACAACCTCCACCACCAGGGAATGTATTTTAACATTATACCTTATAAAAATAAATCAAAAGGTTGATTAAATATCCAATGAAATCCAGACTCAAGTTGAGCGAAACGGGCTATGGGCCTCTTTTTAAAGATTGAGTTTACATTTCGGACTAAAAATCGTAAATTTCAGATGTTATTTTTTATTGCAACTTCTTCAACAGGAAATGATAGAATAAAGAACATATTAACATATTGTTTTTCTAAATTTTATAATGAGTAAGTTGAAACTCAGACTAAAAGACTGAAAATGTTAAATTTCAAACCATATTTAAGCTAATCTTTTTTTTCTTTCTTTTTTTATTATTTTTTTTTTTCGCAACAAATAAAACTCCTTCGAATGGATATGACGAATGACGAAATATTATATTGAAAAAAAACATAATGGTTTTGTCATTTTTGTAAACTGAGTTTCAACTGCTGACTACAAATCTTTAATTTCAAACCTTGTTAAAGCTAAGAAAAAAATTTAAAAAAAAAAAGATTATATTGCAACATATAATATAACTGTTTTGAAATGACATGATGACATAATGTATTGAAAAAAAAAAACATATACTTATTTTTGACTTTTTTGAAGTTGGAGTTTAAATCACAGATTAAATAATATTTTTTTAATTTTATTTACACATTAAATTCATTTGATTTGTTATCGCAACAAATCTTCTGAGCGCATTTAGACAACATCATTTTCGGTGCTTATCCTCGCGATATCTTTAAAGGGCACTTGAAGTTTAGAACGCGAAAATAAACATAATGGAAAAGCTACCTTTTCCAAAAAAATGAATTTCGCGACAGTTTGTTTGAACCTTAACTATGCAACCATATGTATTATTCAAAAAGTACAATGCTGAAATTGAAATAGAAAATAAATATTTCGCTGTCATCTACTTGGTATCAAACTTTGCTGTAAATAAGGGATTTTATTTTAGATAAAACAAATTTGACAAATCATACTAAATTCTCTTCGCTAAATGGATTAAAGTACATAGAAATCAGTTAAATTTCTGGTTAAAATAGTATTCTTTTGAAACCATAAAAGATTGAATTTCCTTCAACGCAAAAAAATCAAATATTTATCTTTTTTTTCTAATGTTCGTGGAAGAAAACGTTTCATTTAAATTGTTTTCGACAACTTGATGTAGTGTGCCTATTTTAATTAGAAAATGATTAATTATATTATTATATGAATAAAATATATTTTAGTCATTTAATTTTTGTTTATGCCATAAAACTGTTATGCTATAAAACTGATGATTTCATTTTTTATATAATTGATCAAGACAAAGCAGGGTTCTTCTGTAATTCCAAAAAAAAAAAGAAAAAAGAAAAGAAACACTGAAATCTTCATTCCTGTACTAAATAACAAAAACAATAAGTTCAAAAAAGTAGATGAACCGATTCAAAAGTAAATTTTGAAAAAAAATTAAATCGATCATAACAAGCCGGACAATTCTCTGTTGACCATTTATAGATAATTACCTGGGATAATGAAAATGTAGCAAAATTCCAATAAATGCTTTGTTTCTGTCGCCGTTCCATCTATTATTTATTTTATATGTAATTGACATGGGAATGCTTTCTTGACAATTTAATAGCTTTCCAATTTTTAAGATCACAAGATTTTTACATAAATAATTAAAATTCATGTGTGATTCGGGTGCGTAGGAAATCTTGGCGTATTAGAATAGAATACTTTTGGGTGCAGTTAATATATAAATTCATGTTTTAATATATATTGTTTAATTGTTAAGTTAGTAAAGAGGTTTGTCGGAACAAGTGGAGGTTTAAAGTGAGTATTACCTTTCATTTTCATTTTCCTAAAACATGTACATTTCATTCCCTGGCTTGTGGATATTGCGTTATCTACTTTAACTCATTAAATAATTTTATGCGTTAAAAATTCTGAATTATTTTCAAAACACAGGAATATAGTAGATTCTCCCATTTTTGACTTGGGAATAAGGTAGGTGTTTCAGTAATGTAACAACATTTAGAATCGGAACATATTGCAAAATGCTCATGTTAATAAAGTGCACCTAAAATGAGTATCAGTTAAGATAAAGGACAACATTTTCGCCTGTTCAGTCATTTTTTATTATTTTTTAGATTTTCTTTCTTTAAAAATTGACTTTTTTAAAATCGTACTGTCAACAGGAAATCCTCGCGTCAGTTTTATGTTTTCGCAGTAAGGAAAGAAACGCGAGAATAAAATTGACGAAAATTGTCCTATTCCATCGGATTATTAAGTACTTTAACCTAAAATGAATAATATTTATTTAGAAAAATTTGAAAAAAGAAACGACACGGAAATTTCTTGGTTCATTACCCTCTGTTAACAACTATTCATTATTTTTTTTGCTGAACTCTCTGTTTTTTTTACATTTTTTTGTTTTCACTCCGACTGCAGAAACATTCCAAATTATTCATAGGTAAGTTGAAGTTCCAGAGTCTCTTCCTTTTTTTAAGTCAAAATAAATTTTTTAATTACTACTGATACAAAAATATGAGCAACGTGTTTTAGCTATTCTTATGTCATTTTAATTATTGCTGTCAAAAGATTAAAAAATGTTTGTGTTTTGATGTTATGTCACAATTCATTCGTCTTGGAATTTATATTAATATGTTTTGCCAAATTGCTCTCAAGGGTGACTTTAAGATGAAGAACAACAATAAAAGCGTGTTGACATGTGCATTTACGCCATATCCTTTCATTGTTAATGTGAGTTGTTAAAATTGGTCAATTTTAAAATACAAAATAGTCACATTGAACAAATAATGTTGAAAGTAAAAAATAGAGACATTCTGTACTTTTATTTATTTTTAGTATTTGTCTCATCTTTGTATATAGAACTTTAATTTGATTGTTCGACATAACGCTTTCGTTTTTTTTTTTTTTTAATAATATTTCACAGTAACTTCGGATTTAGTTATTTGTAACCACTGGGCCATAGCCTCTGCTGGTGGACTGTTAGTCCCCGGGGGTATTCACCAGCCCTATAGTCAATACTTCGGTGCTGACCGAAAGCCGATTCTATTTTTAACCTTGTAAATTTTGTTGAAACTAATTATCTCCCTCCTTAATTTTTTCCCGATCAGTTTTTAAACATCCTTGACTTTATGGTCTTCCAAACGGAAGTTTCCAAAAAGTGTTCCAAGATCAGAGAGACTGTGTCATCTCTGTGATTCCACCGACATCGGTGATGAATTTCGTTATATATTCACGTGTTCCTTTTTTAAAAGTGATAGAAAGAAATTGTTACCTGAATATTTTTGTAGAAATGCAAATATAATCAAGTGTAATGAATTATTTAACTCCAAAAATTATGTAATATTAGAAAAATTAGTAAGATTCATCAAAATACTAACAAAGAAGGTCTCTCCTCCAGGTTGATGTTTATTTTGATATATACATGTATGATAAAGACGCTTTCACTCTCTGCAGGTTTAGGACATTAAACCATTCGTTATCAATTGAAAGAGGGAGATGGTCAAACCTAGATAGAAGCGAAAGATTATGTGACCTCTGTAATAATGAGATTGGTGATGAATATCATTACATTATGAAATGTCCTAGGGTTGCAGACGAGAGAAAGCAGTACTTATCCAGTTATTATTATAACAAACCAAACACTTTAAAATTCGGCTTATTATTTAACACTCATAAAATATCAGTATTAAAAAAGTTGTGGAAATTTATAAAATTGATATATCGGTATGTTTGTCCTCCAAGTTAATTTTCAAATCTAGTTTTGTAAGTGAAATCAAGATACTTGTACTGAAATTTTTTGTTTTTATTTGTTTGTGTTTGCATTTGTGAACTTTATATTGTATTATGATTCTTACTTATTTATTCTCTATACCTTTGTAAATTGGTTTTGAGAGAAATAAAGTATTGGTATCAATATCTATAATTACATTCCACACATGTGTAACTTGTTTTATATCATTATGTGTGTATTCTTTTGCTTCTCTGTAACTATGTTATAGTTAATGAGAATAAAGTTCATTCATTCATTCATTCAGATTTTATCGGCACTGAAGAGACATAAGTTGTCCAAATGCGCATGTGCAGAATCAAAATTCACAGTAACATCGGTATTTAGTTATGTATTTAATATACTGAAGACATGTTCATATTTCTCATTTTTTTCTCTTTGTATGTAAGAGACATTAAATACCGGTACCTTGTTTTATGTATCATCGGCAGAAGGATACCACAGAAAACAATGCCGTAAGACAGAGCAAAAACACAGAAATAAAAACATTCAAACCAAGCACTCCCGGTGTGAACACCCATGAAACTGAAAATGGCCGCAGAAATTAATTTGTTTATCATTTTTCAATATAATAAGCTTATATAACAAGTTACTCATGCAGAGATATGGAGTAAATGTACATGGGACTAAATCCCTATAAATACATTGTAAAATTAAGAAAATGGAACAACGCTTTCATTGTTGTTCTTCATCTTGAAGTCACAATGTATCAAAATTCTGTAGTAATTATTTTGATTTCATAGTTTCCTTTAAATGTCATATGCAGCCGCTTGAACTTCTTGACGCTACACGAAAATGACAAATATCAGTCCCAAAATTCTAAAGTCCGGGGAAATATTGTTTATCTATCAGTTACCTTTTTTATTTGTCAATCTATTATTTGTTTTCAATCGTATTTTTATCTTTTACATTTCTCTTTTTATATCTATTATTTTTTTTTCTTTGTTTTTTTTCATCTTTTTTCATCTTCATCTTAATTATAGCTGAAAGTAGCTTTAAAGCCAATAGAAGCAAACAAACATATATATTTGGAGCAAATTCACATTTCAACCCTATCATTTTCTGTGTTATATATCCCAATGATACCATTTTTCAGCATTTTTTCAACCAACAAAGTTGTGAATTTATTCGTTATAAAAATCACTAAAGAGTTGACAATTCATCAGTATACGGACGTCAGATAGTACCCCTTTTGAGAGTGTTCCAAGTAAGTAAGTAAGTAAGTAAATTCTTTATTCCAATTTAGGTGCCCACGAGAGGCAAAATAAGTTTTACAAATAAGTATGTTCCACACTATATTCTTTTGAGACATGGTAATTATTAATTTTGGACAATGTTGGAAAATCGTAAAAAATGTTTCACCCTGAATGCAATGTTTATACCATCGAAAGTAAAACACCGTATTTATATGAAATTGGATCTTTAGTCAAGTACAAAACTGATAAACGTGTTTATGTTACAGTGAATTTGTAAAATCAGGGAATTTGTAAAATCACTGAAAATTTAGGGATTTTGTAAAATCACTAAATTGGTCAGTGAATTTGTAAAATCCCTAATTAAAATCAGGGATTTTACAAAATCAGTGTGAAAAAAATTAATCATTATTTTACTGATTCCCTGGTCATGTTTAGGGAATTAATAAAATAATGTTCAGATATTTTATACCAAACAGAATGTTTAAAATATTTAGCAGATTAAGTAAGATCTATCAAATATCCTAATTTTAGATACAAACATAAAATTTGTCAATATTTGTAATTGATATGACCAAACTTAAAAGTTTTTTCGTAAATACTTCTTAAATCATGAAAGATTGGGAGACTAAAAGTATAAAACAAATATTTAGCTATCAACAGATATAGGAGAAAATATGCAACCACTGTTACCTTGTACGACTATTGGTACATTTGTCATTTCACACTGTGCACCACCGTTTAGTCCATTTTGAAAAAAAATCCTATATGTCCCAATATTTTTAACCCCTTCCAAAAATGTTAATTTGATATTTTCCAAACTATGGCCCATTTCTTCAAAATTTACAGCATTTTTAACATAAATGATACAAAATAAAACTTCAAAATTCACCCGCCCGTGCTGAATTTTGTAAAAAGTTGGAATAAAAAATCTAGGATTTTTTTCAATGGCCTTATAAAATAAAATTTGTAAAAGATAAATCTTTTTTTAATTATATCATACAATCCTGGTCTGGTTTAGGGAAATAACAAGAAGTGCAAATGCAATGAGAATACATTTTGCACTAAATTTACAGTTTTTTATGCAACATCGGTATTTTTTGTATTTTGTTTTATGATATTTTATATCCTGGAAAATTAAAATCAAAACTGTTTAAGGTGGAAATTCAGTGAAACTTGGTATGACTGTCTCCTGTACCCAGATACAGTATAAATAACCACTGACACTTTGTTACTTGAAATCGAAAAAATGCTAAGGCTAGAATGTAATGTGACTATTCATGAAAATATCTGGTTGATTGAGGGCCTACCTGAACTTATTCTTGACTACGTTTAGTAATGTCTAAATCAGGTTTATGACCAATAAAGTAGGTGAATAACATACTTTTCATTTTTCTACAGAATGATTATCTACAAGAAAGTAAAATTTTGACATCATAATTTTACTTACATACGTACGCAATAGTCATCCTAAATTTTGAATTGTTTAAAGTTCTTTATTTTTTTGAAACCATGAGTAAGAACAGTTCCTGATAAACAATTAAACTGACATCATTCTTAATTTAAATGAAATCAATTATAGAATGGTTTCACAATATTTTTTAAATGTAGTTTGCTATTAATTACGGTATTTAGGGTAGAAAACTTTGCGTGCAAATACTTTTGTGGAAGAGTTGGTAATGCATTTTAATTTTAGTTTGATTTGATTTAATTGGGTATACCTATTATAATAACGTCTGTTTGTAAACTTATCTAAATACACCAACATTATATTTAATCAGTGATTTTGTAAAATCCCTAACAAGAATTTCAGGGATTTTACAAAATCCCTGACAATTTCAGGGATTTCATAAAATCACTAAAATGGTCAGTGGTTTTACAAAATCACTAATTATTTCAGGGATTTTACGAAATCACTGATTTCACAAATTCACTATAACATATACATTTTTAAAATGTCGTCGAATCTTAACCGAATTCAGGTTCAAGATATTTCGAATAACCTTACAAAATTTCCAAAAAAGAAGACTAAATATATTATTTTTGTGCTTCAGATTTCTTCATTTAAAATAAATGAAATGATATCCTCCCGAAGAATAAAGTCAAGGCCTCAAAAACTTACAAAAATAATATTTAGATAGGAGAAAGTATTTTCATTCTTCATACATGTCAACCTTTGAAAGCCAAAATTGTCTCAAGTAGGGAGATCTCCCTACCAAAATGTTTCTCAAGTAGGTAGATTTGCCGTAAGAGGCTTTCGCGACATATGGTAAGGCCTATTTTAAAATAATTTAGTCTAAATGATAATTAAATGTATGTATATACTCAATTAAGGTACTTTGCTAATGCTTATTTACATTGATGTTCTTAAGTGTGCTTTAATATTCAATGATGTGCTTTTATTTTTATATTTGGTGCCTAAGTTTCATGTCTTTGGTTTTCTGGTCTTTCCGTCTTTAAGAAATGGCAGAAAAAATTTATACCACCACGTTCGTTTTTGTAAGTACTTTAAAACACAAAACTTTTTACAAAACCCTCCTAAGGAATCACCTAACTTACAGATATAGTTGTCTTTTGGGAATTTCCTTTGTAATGCTACATTTTTTCAGCGTCATTTAGAACATGCTTGCTATTATGTTTTTTTTTCTTTTTTCACGTACTTCCTGGCACGGCAAACCGTAATATAGCTTACACGATACAACTCATCATCATGAAGCTTTACACCAAATATTAAATCATTCCCAGTTGTAGAGGCCAAGAAAACTTTGACAAAAATTTCGGCAAACAGGAAATAGTGGCATGGTAAACCTGAAAATATCTTACACGATACAACTCATTATCATGAAGCTTTAAATCAAAAATCAAATTATTCCCAGTTGCAGAAGCCAAGAAAACTTTGACGAAAATTTTAATCAATAGAATGGTATAATAATAAGTTAAAGTATCGGCAAACAGGAAGTAGTGGCATGGCAAACCTTAAAATACCTTAAACGTTACAGCTTTAGACTAAATATCATATCATTCCCAATTGTAGAAGCCCAGAAAAATTTGACGAAAAATTTCATCAATAGAGTGGTATAATAATAAGTTAAAGTATCGGCAAACAGGAGGTAGTGGCACGGCAAACCTGAAAATGGCATAGATGATACAACTCATCATCCTAAAGCTTCAGACCAAATATGAAATCATTCCCACGTGTAGAAGCCCAGAAAACTTTGACGAAAATTTTTCATCTATAGAGTGGTATAATAAAAAGTTAAAGTATCTGCAAACAGGAAGTAGTAGTACGGCAAACCTGAAAATTGCTTACACGGTACAACTAATCATCTTAAAGCTTCTGACCAAATATGAAATCATTCCCACATGTAGAAGCCGAGACAACTTTGACGAAAAATGTTCATCCATAGAGTGGTATAATAAAAAGTTAAAGTATCAGCAAACAGGAAGGAGTGGTAGGGCAAGCCTGAAAATTGCTTACACGATACAACTCATCATCTTAAAGCTTCAGACCAAATATGAAATTATTCCCACGTGTAGAAGCCCAGAAAAATTTGACGAAAATTTACAGCCATAGAGTGGTATAATAAAAAGTTAAATTATCTGCAAACAGAAAGTAGTGGCACGGCAAACACGATACAACTAATCATCTTAAAGCTTCAGACCAAATATGAAATCATTCCCACATGTAGAAGCCCCGAAAACTTTGACGAAAATTTTTCATCCATAGACAAACATGATATAATGGTATAATAAAAAGTTAAATTATCGGCAAACAGGAAGTAGTGGCACGGGAAACCTGAAAATTTCTTACACGGTACAACTCATCATCATAAAGCTTCAGACCAAATATGAAATCATTCCCATTTGCAAAAGCCCAGAAAACTTCGACCAAAAAAATTGTTGACGGACAGACGGACGGACAAGGTGAAAACTATAGGGCACCCGCATCTCGATGCGGGGCCTTAACAATGCTCTGCTTGAGTAAGGTGCTCCTTAGTTTAATATTCAATTTACAAAAATTTAGATTTTGCAGTTAATAATTTAATTATTTGGAGTACATGCAAAATGAAACAAAGTCTTTACAAAAGAAGAACCAAGGAACATGTAAACAAATACTACAATATGATATTTTCTCATTACTTTAAAAAGAAACTAATACACATGTAACACTTTGAGAATAGCTATGGGTATTAAAAACAATGGTTAACAATTAAAGTTGAAACCGACCATTGCAACTGGGCTTGGTTTGTCATTTAGTACCTCGATTTCGGTCAGTAATGATATTCGATTCTAAGAAAACGCTGTTCAAACATATCCGACAAGAAGCTTGCCCATTTGTATGAACTCCGTAAAGATAAAGACTGCATTGGTCGACTGGGTAAGTATCTCCTAAAGGGCAACCTTAACCGTTCATGTGAAAGATAGAATTTCAAGATAATAATTTAAAACAACTATACAACAAATTGATCACCTTTTAATAATATTGTAAGAACAGTGCAAAGATATTTGAAATACAAGAAAAGATGGTCTGAATAATTCAATGTGAAAAAAAAAAACAATATTCTGAAATTGAACTGCTTTGTCTAAAATAAGAACACAAGTACTAAAAGAACTAGAGTAATTACTGTCTGAAACGACAATGATCCCTGTTTGACACATAAAACAGTTATAGACCCTGGGAATAATTTTTTAAACATTTTTTATATTAAGTTTTTTTTACTAAAAAGAATTCAAGAGTATATGGTTGTTAGGCAGAATTAAAAAGAAAAATTAGTAGTCTTTCAGTCTTTCCAGAATTTTACCAAACTTGTTATCGAATATTTTGAAAATGTTTCTTCTAATTGTAATAAATTTCTGAACTATGGTTTCAATATTGAATTCCAAAAGATAAGTGGTCTTTGACAATTTCAGTATATTTGCTAAATTTGGAATCATTTTTTTTTTTGAAATCTAAATAAGGAAAATGTTTATCCTCGTCAAAACAAATTCAAATAGTATGGTTGCTTTGGTTGCTTAGTAGAATTTCAAAAAGTGATCTTTGACACTTTTAGGATATTTACCAAATTTGGAATCATTTTTTTGGAAATCCAATTGGTGAAAATGATTGCCCTAATTGACACAAATTCTAACAGCATGGTTGCTATGTGGAATTAAAAGGAAAACATGTGTGGTCTTTGAGACTTTCAGGAAATCAAACAAAATTGGAATCAAGTACAAAAAAATACAAAAAGTATCAAGTATTTTTGAAATCCAATTGTGAAAGTGATTAACCTTATCAAAACAAATGCTAAAAGTGTGTTTGCTAGGTAGACTTTAAAAAAATAAATGGTCTTTGAGATTTTCAGGATAATTACTAAAATTGTGATCACATATAAGAATTCTAAGTTGTCAGAATTAAGATTTTTTCCAAATACTTGCCAAAATATAAGATGATATGCAAAAATGACCAAAAATATCAGTTTTTTACTTTTTCAGGTAATTTACCAAAGTTGAAATCGAATCAATATTCTGAAAGGTAATTGCGCATCTACCGACCATACGCAACAATTCTAAAACAAAATTTAAATCACAAATCTAAAATATAGAGTCGCAGTTCGCGCCGCATTCTACATGTGTCAAAATCGACATCTTGGGGCTTCTTGTTTGCACCGAGATCAATATCAACAATCCGAAAGCTTATTGCACATCTTCAGCATATAAGCAACAGTTCTATAACAAAATTAAAATTCTACATCCTAAAATGAAAGAGGAGTTTGCGTAGTAAAGAGAGTATTAACAAGATAAGATATGGGTAAACCCATATCCAAGGATACTCGATTGTTCACATACCTGTAATACCTGTACAATTTTGAAAAGGATCATTTTCAAACAAACAAAAACAAAAAAAAAAGATGCGTTTATGGTTATGATTATTTTTATTTCATTTTTATAGGGTTCATTTCTTTGGATTCTTCTTGTCGTAAGCTCTCAGGATCACTATTAGCCCTTTCTGTTTCTTAGCAATATGGAAAATTGGGGGGGGGTCAAAACTGCACATGTACTAAATAATACACAGTTAGGTTTTTATTTGATTTTAATTGAATTAAATGCATGTCAATATCTAGAGACATACAGAGATTAGCAACTACTCGAAATCGTTAATA
Source organism: Modiolus philippinarum (assembly GCA_002080025.1). Taxonomy (NCBI): domain Eukaryota; kingdom Metazoa; phylum Mollusca; class Bivalvia; order Mytilida; family Modiolidae; genus Modiolus; species Modiolus philippinarum. The sequence continues at coordinate 33,720 of MJUU01068487.1, read as the reverse complement.
TCATGCATATAAACTCGCTCCAATGATGCAACACTAGAATCCGTTCGGAACTCCTCGTAATTTTAGTAATATTTTTTAGTAATAATTGTGCTAACCTGATATTACAATTGATATCCATGACATTTTATCAATATTCAATAAAAAACATTTTGTTGACATTTCTGTACAGTTCTAAATAAAATTACAGGTATTGGGAATTAAAGATCGACTTACCTCACGGGAAGTCTCGCACACGCGTGTTATTACCTATTTTTACAACGGATTAACTGGGAGTTTCTAATCTTTGTCTCTGCAACTTGTAATACAATCACTTATTTGCGATATTTGCGAGCATAGGGGTCTTTTCTATTTCAGTATTGTTTGCTGTTTGTTTGTTTGTATTTTTTCCCAATTCTTGTTATTATTTTAGATAATAATATGACTTTTTAAACAGTACACATTTTTATTCAAATCAAAGTGAACTAATACTATACGGAACGATTAAGGATTTTAAAAGAAAAGACATGGCCATATCTTTTATTTCTAAAATTAATTGATATACGATGTATATCCATAATGAAATATTTCCGCTGAAACTATGTTGGAACAAGTTAACTAACATCAAGATGTAGACAGGAATAAAAGCCCCTTCCTTGATAAACTGGAGTTTTCTTTGTGCATTAGTGAGGTACTACAAAGTGTACTTTTATTTAACCATTTCAAAGGTTAGTTTTTAAACTATTACGTACTATAGAGGTAGATATGAAATGTTATTAACTATCGTTTGTTAATGCGAAACACAATCCCAAGACAAGGACAGTCTTGGAAGTTCAGTATTTTCTATCATGGGCATATCAGTAGCCTGATAGCAAATTGTAACTATGTCCTTGACTAACTTTGTAGGTCTTGCACGGACGAATAACTATGTAGGTAAAACATTTACTATGTAGGTAAAAACATTTACTATATATAAAAATAAATATTTCCATGTAAATTCTAATAATAGAAATTTAAATTAACAAAATTCAGAATTTAAAGACCACCATATCTATATATTATTCTATTTAATGAAAATTTATACTTTTTAATTAGATCAAGCATTAAAATAAATATGATGTAATCATAAATATGATAATTATTGGTCGATTTTAAAAACACATAATTTAAAGAAAGATAACTGTACTACATAATTAATAATATGTTTGCCTTATACTGAGGAAACGGTGGTCTATGAATATTTGTAGTATTAACTATCAAAACATGAACAAATCGCTTCAATTCATTAGTAAAAATACACCTCTTAAATTAATTGATCTAGGGTGAGTTAAACTGATAAAAAGTCGCCAAATACCGAACTATTTCCTGCGCCATGACATTGTGATCTGTACCCAAAAACAATTATATACTCTTGAATAGATAGTACGCACTGGTCGAGTATATGAAAATATGTTGGTGACTGGCTTGTCCGTGTCTTCTTATAAAATTTTAGTTTCTTGATATTTGGGTTATTAGATGTGGTTTGTTTCCATTGATTTATCCACTTTTTTACCCTTTTGGGGTCATTTAGGGCTTGCTTTATGATGTGAGGTTCCTCACTGTGTTAAAAAACCGTACGGTGACCCCTAGATGCTTTGTTTTGGGTCGTTTTAACCTGGATATGGGAAATTGTTTCCTTGACATTTACCCCATTTCTTTTTTTTTCATAATTATTAGGCCGTAATGGAATAATGTTTTCACTGGAGATGTGGTATTGATTCTCTATATAAAACCTGGGATACTAAAGCTTATTAGATACGTGGTAAAATTCACAAAGGGTTACAAAATCAGTTATCGTATAATCTTACCATGATATGGGATATTACCTTTTTATCCTTATAATTGGCTTCTCTTTATTTCTTTTGTTTATTTTCGCGTCACTTTGATTTATTCTGTGTTATTTATTATCATTAAAATATATCATTCCTTTTAAACAAGAGGCACTAGAACGCCTAGGTCATTCACCTTGGTTCCAACAGACATCAAAGGATCAATATTTCCCCAATTTTGTTTTCAAATAACTGCTGTCCATTCCTGGATCATAATTAAGGTAGTTCGAGCCTAATAGAAATATCAGACAAGATTTTTTTTCTATTTTAAGGTATTTTGTACGTCTTAGTCCATTTGTTCAAAAAAAAAAATAAAAATGATATGTCACCGATTATATTTTTATCAGGCTTTGAAAATCATGCCAAATTCAGTATTTTTCAGTGATATTTACAAAGAATATATAGGGAAATGTGAGAACATGCTTATTGTTTAGCTTTCATATTAAATAAATGTCAGATAGATTTTTAAAATTTTTGACATTTCAGAGGTATACTTCAGCTGTATGTTGATCTTAAAAAATCTATATGTCACCGTTTGATTAAGAGAGATATTTTATAAAATTTACGAAACAGACAATATTTACGGGAAAAGGGAGCTATAATACACGGGAAAGTGCATGTCAATCTAATATGACGTCGCAATAAGGAATATTCCGGCTTGAAATTCAAGTCAATTCCGCGTCCGACTTGTGTTTCCCAAATGCACCAATCAAATGCGCCGTGTATTAGTGTCGATCGACCTTAAACCCTGTTGATCCAAAAGAACTAAATTTAAATGGGAACTATACATTATAGTGATCAAGTTTGGTTCAATTTGAGGCAATGGTGTTATCGAATAAAATCTCGGAAGGTTTTTATAGGGTCTATTGTTAACGTGTGTTACCAACTGGGGAAGTATAAAGAGGGCATTACGGTACCTTTTTATAGGGGACCACCCAAAGGTAGATGCGACAGAATTTGGCTTTGATACTGAGACACAAATATCTGATTGAAAAGACGACAAAAGACTGATAACAAAAGCTTACCTTGATGTCATTAAATACAAAATTGCAAAAACACATTATCCAATGATTTCTTGCTCTGTATTAACTATCGTTAGACGTATAACAGGGAGCAAATCATTCACTCCCAAAGTAAGCACATGAACCTTTCGATGGTATTCAAAGAACTGCCAAAAATATTGTGCATTTCAAGGGGGGTTCATGCGAGAGATGCAATAAATACTAAGACGTTTGTGTTATATTTTGGACGAAGAATCTAAGGTTTCCATGCAAATCATCGTATTAGGTAAAACAACATTGCTGTCTGTGTTTTAGGCAGCAATACGAACGGTGTCGTTTTGTCTCGTTCATTTAAATAAGTACAAAATATTGCATACTCTATTCTGTATCGAAGGAAGTGGTGATTATCCTCATGTTAGTCTTGTTTAAGTTTTCACCATATTTTTAGCATGCTGTATCGAATCGTGGTTCTATTATGGACTTTCTGTTTAAAAACTTGATGCTCTGTTTTATAACTTAGGCAGCAACCATGTGATTTTCGGAAGGGGAGGGGGCTTGGGTGGATTTCTAACCGAAAGTACAGAAATCTGTTAAAAAATATTATCAGGACAAGATTAGGCTGAACAAAATAACCAGGGTGATATAGATAAAGCAAATTATATTGCACAAATCTTAAAAGACAAAATTCCTTTTAGTAAAAAAAAAGTCAATCCCGAAGATTTTATGAAAAAATCCAATTTCAGATATTCCTTCAAAGACCCTCATCACCATTAAATCAAATGGTTATTGTTTTGATTTTAACGTTGATGTAAATATAATGGTGACCAACTGATAAGATTTATTGCAATCCCATAATTGATATATCATAAATTTTCCTTATTATTTATTTTGATTTTTTTTTCTGAAAGCCATCTAGTTGCAGACAATTTCTTCAAGTATACCGTACCTGAAATGTATGGCTTTTTCTGAATTCTTTGGCATTTACTCAAGGTCAGAAGATAAAGTTGATATCTAATATTTAGATAAATCAAAATCAGATTTAATTAGCTTGCAGTCGAGTTCATTTTTAGTAAACAAAGCTTGTAATTAAACTATTGAATATGTGTTTTAGAGATCTTTACCACTAATTTATTTTATGGATTTTCACTTTTTAGCCAATATTATCGATGATGAGAAGCTATCATTTGGAAGGTAGTCCTCTACTCCTTTCTAGGATATATGGTTATCTTTTCCTTATACGAGCTCACGAGTCAATTGAAAGGAGCTTTTTTTTTCTTTCCGGATACTCATTTTTCATCCATATTAAATATCCGGAAATGCATGCACCATGTTAAAAGTGAAATAATTAAGGGTACCCAGGAGGACAAAAACGTTTTCGCTAAGGCTGATAAAAAGACTTCGTTTGTTTTGCAACTTTTATATTTGGACACTGATGTACACAACACGATCAATATCAAAATTGAATAGTCCGACAATAAACGAAGGCCTACGTCATAGAAATAGTGACTGTGGTTCTCCACAGCATTTTTCACGAATTAAAAAAAAATGACTTCCTTTATTTCTATGTTTCTTTTCATTTGACCTTGTACAATAAGTTAATGAGCTTCATTGTTGTGTTTTATTAAAACACAACAATGAAGAAATTATAAATTTGTCCCAATTTGTCTACGATTGCAACTGAAGCTTTATTCATTCAACTCGTAGATATGAACTCCGCTCAAACGGTTCCTAGGGACCGCCTTGAATCTGGTCATTGTTGAAGGCTTAATGGTGACTTCAAATAGTAATGAAGAGATATGGAGTAAATGCAAATGAGGAAAAGTCTATACAAATACATGGCAAAACTAAGCAATAGAACAATGATATTATTGTTGTTCTTCATCTTGAAGTCATCATAAGGCCTTCAGCAATGAGATATGCTTATACCTCATAGTAAGTTCAAGACGGTCCAAAGCACCGGTTTGAGCGGAATTCATTTCTACGAGTTTAATGAATAAAGGTGAAATCAAGGTGAAGAGAAACAATCAAAAAGTGGTTCCATTGCGAAGCATGTTTTTACCATGAATATAAATAGACATTGTCATATGTCCATTTACTCCATATTCTTTCATTTTAACTTGGAGAACGTTTATTCTGTAACTGCAAGTAGAAGCTGCAAAATCTATTATTTCGTATGAATAATTTGTAGGTTTGATAATTGTGTTAGATTTGTCATTTAGTCTAAACTTATTCATCTCAAATATTTTTTTGTCATTTTCAGCGGACCATGTTCAGCCAGAATGTAAATAAAGTCTTCTTTTTCGTCATAGTATATTTCAACATATATGTAATAATTAGTATACCAGTTTATAGAAGGTAAGTTGTCCTAATGCAATGCTACATCACCTTTGTTTGTAGCCTTTACCATGTTTCTTTGATTTTTTTTATGCATTTTCGGTCGTTATGTAAAATTCAACATTTAATCTCGAGGAGATCGTGATTGTAAACTGACAGATTGCACGCGTTCTATGAAAATGGACCAAGTCCTTTAATAAAGATCGTATTTCAACCAACAAACATTTTCACATACTCCCTAGGAATATTGCAACCGTTAAAAAAGAATAAAATGTTCTTTTACTTCAAGTGTCGCAGATATATCAAGCATTACCAATAGAGCACAAAGTTGTATTAATCCAATCCAAAGCATGGTTGGGATATGCAGATCTCAACTATTTCCAAATAATTTTATTTTATGTTAAATATGTTGGAAGGATTAACCTTAGAGGACTTCCAGTATGTATCAGCCAACCTAAAGTAGTAAGAGCATGTTTAAAGCTTAAGGGTTGTTGTATAAAAAATTCAAAGTTTAAATTCAAAATCCCATACGAAGAAAAGCATAAAAATAAACTCATAAAAGCTTATTTTTGTGTGATATATGCATAAAATGAAAAAAAGTATTTTCACTATAATTTGAAACAGCTTTTTTGAAAAATATATAACAAATTAGAGATATTCTATTTTCAAACATATCTACAGTGTCATAAAGTAAGGCCAAAATGGTTTGAATTATTGAACTTTAAAATTATGTCAATTGAAATAATTAATGGTTATGATTGTGTTGCTCCCACATGTCCATTAAATCCTAGACATTGACGCATGGTAATTTACGTTATAGGATATAAATTTAACACTTATAAGTAAATCAAATACAGTAGAATTAATTTATCATATATTCAGTTATTATTGTTTAGCAACATAGTATTTCTCTAAGAAAGCAACCAAAAGTGTCCATAATGCATTGATTTTCATGACGTCATTGACAACAAAATCCCTTGTAGAATATATATTGCACTCGCAAGCTCGTGCAATAACATAAAATCTACTCGGGGCACTATTCCACAATATTCATGCAATAACCCTATAGTATTACATAGGTTTTGAATATATGAATGTGATGACAATCCTATATCAACATTGATGACATCAACAGTCAACCCCGTTTCGCGTATCCCTGTACCACATGGCAAAATCCGTATGGCATACCCTGTATCGCATCCCTATTCGGAACATGATGTTATAAATCGGAAAGCCCCGGGTTACATCCACTTCTAAAAGAAGCAGACAACAGCGGCATCTATGAAGTTAAGAAACTCAGTACAAACGAGTCAGAGTTTATTGAAAACGTTCTAGTTTAAACATTGAACCAGTTGCGGTTATTTTTTTTAAATGTTCATACATGTACAACACTTTCACAATTAATGCATAAAAAGAGCAATTTTATTGTTCTTTATATTTTGAGAGTATGAAATCGATTATAATATTTTGATGCACAGATACTGAGATAGAGAAAGCCTAATGTTGTGATTTAATCAAAAGAATATATTATTCGACTGAAAAACAAAGAAAACGGATGTCATTTTGCATTTTTCCATACAAATTTATTACGCAACGACTTCAAAATATATTCAAATATAAAATACACAGTGAGAAATCTAAATATATCCCGAATACTTTTATCAATAGACTGTATATTCAATTTGTTAATATTGATATTTCGGTAAAATATTGGCTTGGTCATATAATGACATAGATAAAAAGAAATATAAGGAATTTTTAAGTTGTTGAAATATATGATAAAGCGCATTATACATGTCAAAATCTGTATCAGATACCGTCTCAACCCTCGACCAATATCACCCTCGGGCCTTCGGCCATCTAGTTGATATTGGATTCTCGGGTTGATACAGCATCTGATACAGATTTTGCCATAAATTATTACCTATATATCGTGTTATGAGGTAGAAGGAACCTATAAATATAGGCTTAAATTAACTTTTTAATAAAGACAAAATATGTCGATACAGTGACTTCCTTGAAAGAGGCCGGAGTTCCGGTACGCGTATTTGACTCCACAATAAAATAATGATGCAAATGAGCAAAAATGCACAGATTTCTCCATATGGATGTCAAATCCGGTAGATGAAACAACAATTAAGCTTTTAAAGGGAAAAATCTGTTGTCATCTTGAAAACATATATCCCATTGTTTAAGTAGCCTATTTGTGAGCAACCGGGCTCTTTCAAAACAATTTCTATTCTTACTTAAAACTGAGTTGCAGATCAAATACAAAGTTGAACTTTGATAGGACATTTGATTTGTAGTCAAACAAATCATGTCAGATTGACGTAGGAGATAATTCCGAAGTTTCCAAGCTATATGAAAATCCAAAGGGCAAGTCCTTTAACATTCGATCAGAAATATTTTGTCAAAATGGCTGAAAACGTTAACTTCCAGAGCTTAAGTGCAAAGTCATTACAAAAAAACAATATACATGGTAAGACAACAAAAATTTGAATGCCAAAGAAAATGCTGCAACTAACCTTAATTTTGTGCTTTGTAAACTCGATTTTCCCACGTAAGTTAAATATGTACCAATTTGAAGATGTATCAATTTATAAAAGCGGCACTTTCTCTGAAAAAATCTAGAATTTCACTTTTGTTTTGACAATGAAAACGTCATACGGAAGTGTTAACGTGACTTTAAATATGATGCAGAATCAAAATTCACAGTAACTTCGGTATTTAGTTATTTAAAAACTAGAGAGTACAATATCGTGTTAGACCAAATATCCGTGTTTTTAGCAATAAAAGCTGTTTGACGAATTCGGCGTTGGTGAGAATACTGATAAGTCACGTGATTCTTTTTTCTTATTTAAACACTTTCAAAATGCATTCAAAATGATCGTCATTTCTCCATATGTTATAACCGGATTTGACGTGTTCAACACGGCGGATGTCTAATAAGAAGCAGGGGATGCTTACTCTTCCAGTGCATCTGATCTCGCCCATTGTTTTTTATTGGATCCGCGTTGTTCATCTTTGTGTATGTGTGTCTTCATTTTTTTTGTGCCGTACTCATGTTATGTCTCTGTTTCTTTGTTTTTTCAGATGTTGTCATTAATTGTCCTTGGATCATTTCTTTTAGATTGACGGTTCGGTTCTCACTACTTAGATACAATATATTATTAAGAATTTATCAGATAAGAATAAGTATGAAAAAGAAAGGAAATGGGGTAAATGTCAAGGAGACAACATCTCATATCCAGGTTAAAACGACCCAAAACAAAACATCTAGGGGTCACCATATGGTCTTCAACACAATGAGGAACCTCACACCATATAGTAAGCCCTAAATGGCCC
>MJUU01068487.1:3046-14153 GCA_002080025.1 Modiolus philippinarum | reverse complement strand
TTTTTTTTAATTGTATATAAATCAATACTTATAAAATATGATATTTCATTAACATCTATAAATGCTTTATGTATATAGAGACTTCATCTCATAATCATTTACTCCATATCCTATAAATGTTTAATTAACCATTTTCGTTAAACTCTTCGTACTTAAGCAAGGAAATTAAAAACCAAACAAAAAACCAAACCATTTATATGTTGGTGCTATTTTAAACGATGTAAGCCAAGTTAAGGTTGCTCATGTATTAAATCATGAACAATGTCAAAGACAAGTGAACACCATAATCTGAATCTATGAACAAAAGTAAGTGAGAACCGAACTGTCAGTCATAAGAACGACCAATCCATGGACAATGGCGACATCGGAAACATTAAGAAACAAGGACACCACATGAGTACAGGACAAATAAGAAAATAAAGACACACATACAGATGAACAACACGAACCTAATAAAAACCATGGGTGAGCAAATGTCCTCTTTTTGTTTGCGCAAATGTCCTCAATTTTTTGCGCAAATGTCCTACCTTTTTGCGCAAATGTCCATCGCCGGGGTGAGATCAGGTGTACCGGTAAAGTAATTATCTCCTGCTTCTTATGAGACACCCGTCAACTCCAGTAGTAAAGTCAAATCCAATAGAGGAAAACAAACTTTTATAGTAAAGGGAAAGATCTGTTCTCATTTGCATGGGATTCATAAGGTACGTTTCCAAACTCAGGAACTGGTGTAAAAATTATAACAGTTTTATCTTGCTCTACGCAGAAACGTTTTTGAGCCAAGTGGCTAATTATGACTCGACTAAAAAAAATACATTGAACCCAATTTTAAACAACATGTCAGTTATTTGACTGTGCATTCTTTGTAATATCATCAGCAAGTAAATACACATATTATTTATGTGGACGGTCGCAATCATAACCCATATTCAGTCAGCCAAAGAGCCTTAAAACAATCATCAAATATTCTTTTCTTAGTGTAACTTCTCTATTCAGTCTGGGACTAATATATTAGTCCCAGATTCAGCACTCCATTTCAACTATAAACAAAAACAAAAAACAAAAGATATTCAGGAAATGCAAATGAGAAACAAAATTACAATCACAAGGTGACAAAAAATAAGCTTTTAATAATGTTAACAGTAAAAATTCCGTTTTTACCTTTGAACGTTAGATTAATACTGGATTCACTGTAGGTCTAATTACAGGTAAATTTAATTAATATTATGTACAAATCATTCACTATTCTCCCACTTTATTTTTCTTACCTGTATACCAAAAAATCAAAAGCGGGAGAACCGTGAACACACCAACAGACATATAACTTACCTGAACTGAAAGGAAATAAATAGAATCGAAAGATTGACCTTTTACCTTTCCTGTATAAATTGAAAAGATTAGTTGAGACAAAAAAAAATGATATTTGATGGTTTTTCAGCCATAGATCTACCCGCTTTCAGAATGTAAGGTTCTTAAGTGTAAACCTATTTTTGCCCTTATGATACGTCGCCCTTTGCTATCGGGATCGCATATTTAACTTCACCTGGGGAGGAAATAGAAATAAGGTAATCTTTAATTTTTGGCACATGTAATGAATAAATATTAACTAAAAATAGGATAAGCTCAAAGTATGGTAATCAAATTAAGGAGAGGTGGTCTCATAATCAAATAATTGTCGAAGAGTTCCTATTGTAATCACTAATAAAACACAAAAATAATCAGGTAATTAACCAATGAGAAGTCTTAGTTTTATCTCTTTGTTTTTGTGATTGAAAAACCTTACAACAAGTTCTGCAAGTCTGGTCAAGTAATACCGTGATTTCACGATAAAATTGAAATTTTAAAATGTTTCCAACCAAAACATTACGTTTTAAGATTATGACATTCAAATTTTCTTTTGAAACGTCATGTGTGTTTGTTAAAAACGTAACTTCGGGGGTATAATTTATGTATCCGGAAGTTTCGAAATTGAACAAGACTAACAGACCCTATGTAGATTTTTTTTTTGTCCATGAACGACCTTTCATGTGTTTTGAATTTTGGTCGTCGCAGTGTTTAGTTTTTGTGCCAGCAGAGATGAAATTCATAGAAATTGCCAATTGCCATCTGAGGAACAAATAAAGATTTGTGTTAGCTGATAACGGCGTTAATTTTGTTAATTTGCAATATTTCCTGTTATGACTTTTTGTCGACCCAATGATTTAGTTTTTGAATTTGAAGAACTTTTGAATATTCCGTCTGAAGAACACGAATAACGTAATAAAAGATTACAGTCGAAACAGCTGAATATTTAAACAATTGATAACTGTACAAATTCAAACATGAATTAAATACTTTAAAGAAAAATTAAGCATCAAATGACTCAAAGAATATAGAATCCTCCAAAATACATATCCAAGACCCTTAACTTAAAACCAAATAAGCTTAGGTTATGTGTTTCCACGAAATATTAGATAATCTGCAGCTGTTTAAAAAGAACTAATTACCAACAACAAAAAAGGTTATAAACAACGTTGCAAATTAAGAAAGACAGGAATAAAAGCCCTGTCCTTGATAAACTGGAGTTTTCTATGTATCGTGTGCTTTTTTGTCACATGTACATATCCTTTCATTTTTTTATATTCTATTTGAAGACAAAGATTGCGTAATTGAGAGTTGTGCATGCCATCATTTCAGAAGCATAATCAAACAGATCTCTTAACATGCTTAAGAAAAAGGATGAAATACATGAATATTAACCTGAAATATATTCTTCGTTTTATTACAAAGATGGTTTGAAAATAGCTTACAAAATCAGCTAAAAGAAATTATTCAAAGTGAATGTGGACTGCTATATCAAGCGAATAGAATCACAGTTGACACAGATTATGTTTACAGACGGAATAAAATGTAAATAAAATATTTATGGTATAACCATCCCGCGAGATTTCAGAAGAAAATCTACTGTTTGCAATTGACATCGTGATTTACAATCTTAATAAAAGATCACTTTTCACGTCACTGTGTTCTTTACGGGTTGATTACGGAAAACGACAACACGTTTCACATTTTTGAACGCAGAGTTTTGCATGTAATAATTATTGCCCTTGATGATGTAAAAGCAGCCACAACTAAATGCCATGAAACAAATACGTCTGAGTTTAAAATATAATCTCCTACACACAAGTAGTGTTATGTAAATGCCAATGATCGACATTTGCACAGAACAAATACCACTTACAGTTATGTACAATCTCCTACTAGTTAGAGGTTCCTCCTCACCTCAAATAGACTCCTCTTTTATTGATAGAGCATAAGTTAGCTAGTGATATAATATACAAAAATATAATCACAAATAAAAGAATTAAATGCATTTGATGACAGTGTTTTTTTTATGTACAGTCTCCTACTAGTTAGAGGTTCCTCCTAAACTCAAATAAGACTTCTCTTTTATTGATAGAGCATAAGTTAGCTAATATACAAAAATATAATCACAAATAAAAGAACTAAAATGCATTTGATGACAGTGTTTTATAACAAACATGAAGCATTATTTAGTTATTTGTAGAAAAAAATGAACGTTCATTAACAAAGTTATATGAGCAAGCCGAAAGATAAAAAAGTATGGATTTCTTCTTTCAAGCGTCTTTTTCGCCCAATGATTTGATGTTTTGACAGTGATGGCATATTTTCATTACTTTTTTTTTGAACTGATAAAGCAATTTACTGTATCCTTTGGTATCATTTATCTTGCACAAAACGGTTTTGCAGCAAACTGCATTAATGGTAATGTTGCTTTTCATGTTGTACGAAGGAGGCGTCATTTTACTATTGTACTCTAATAATGCTATAACTTTGTTATTTCTCATTATGTACCACATTATTTATTTTGTAAAGACTCAGATTTTAAATAAACGATGTCGGGATATGGAATAAATGCAAATGAGACAAAGTCTCTACAAATACATGGTAAACAAATCAATGGAACAAGGCTTTTATTGTTGTTCCTAATCTTGAAGTCACCATGAGACCTTCAACAACAAGCTTTTGCTCATACCATTAAAATCTTTTTACTGCACATCTATCACCGAAATTCGTTCAACATCACAACGATTCTATCTAAGATATCCAGATAAAATAGTAATGCATTTAGACAATTGCTCACTGTGTATTTGAGTATATAAAATCCTCGAGTTATATTGTTCTTGTAAAAATGGAATGGAAAACATGTCTGTGTTACTTTTTGTGCAAATGATACATTAAGATTTGGAAAATTGCGTGACGCCTTATTTAATTGAAAGAAAAGAACACACATTTTCTATTATCTTCAAAGTGTTCTTAAAATTACAAACAACGAAGCGCTATTTTAATAGTAAACTGGAAAAGCGGGGGATAAAAATGAATGGTACGTTTCTTTTTATTATTTATTTATTTTTATTTTCTTTATTTGCAGCTTTTTAAAATATAAGAAAGGCAAGGCTTTATAACATAAGTTGTAATTGTTAATGCAGAGACATGTATAGTTGCATCTTGAACAAACTTCGTGTATTAATAAACTAAATAAACTAATGAAGTGGTTTCCTTCATAAAACTTTATTTTTATTTGAGTTAAATTTACAAGAAGCAGCATTTTAACATTTTAAAATATATTTGTAGTTTTCAAACGAAACGAAATCCTACATTAGGACCAGATCTAGGTTATGGAAACAGATGGCATGCTGGATATACAGTAGCACAGTTACAATCACGTAAGTATCATATTTAATAGAATGCAAACAAACCGTACTCATGGTATGTCTTTGTTTCTCCGATATTGCCATTGTATTTGGATTATTCGTTTTAGACCGACGGTTCGCTTCTCACTTACTTCACACCCATATATAGAAACCATTATATACGCAATTTACTATCAAATGATATGGAATAAATGCACATTGTAAAATCATGCAATGGAACGCTTTTAAATTTGCTCCTCATCTTGAAGTCAGCATGAGTACTTCAACAAGGAGCATTGAACATATTTTAATAAATTTAAGACGGCACCTAGCACCAGTCTGAGAAGCGTTTCATGCTAGATGTTGAACGACGCTACATCAATGTCTCTTCATACTTTATTAATGCGGGATCGTATATCTTTCGAGAATCGACGGCCAATAAGATACGTTAAAAAATGATTGACCAATGCGGAACCCGTCTGATACGACATAAAGGGGAAGTAAGTTATTCAAATATCAATTGAAAATTAAACATTTACAAGGTATATCAGTAAGAATCAGCTCAGATAACTCTCAGGACAAAAATGTGACTCTTTGTTTGAATTAATATTGTCTTGAGAAATGACATCATTAGATGGTTGATTTAGGTAAAATATCTAATCTGAGAACATATCGATCGTTTCTGTGTAACGTTTCTTTATTTAATATTTGGAATTTTAAAAAATGCTACATTTTTAAAGATTTCCTATGAGGGTAATTTTCAACAAAAGGTTATGTTAGGAACCAACTAAGAACCATCTTACACATGAAAAATTGATAATTAACACATTTGTGCAAGTTTCATGACAATCGGAAAATAGAAATTTTTACGATTTAATGTTCAAAATGAAAATTTTTGTAGTTGTTGCGTTCGGTTTTTCACTTTTGGCTAGAGTTAAGTTCTTTTGGCCACCAAATGTAAGTTCATCTGGTGTTACTTAATATATATACATTTTCATCTTTTAAGGGAGTATGCATCTCAAATTTCAGAAGCATTCGATATTTTCTGGTTTTATTCATTTAAACAGGGTTAAAATCATTTTGCACATTGATTATATTTTCTTGGTCATAATTCACTTAAGAATGCATAAAATAGAACAAATTTAAAATTTGATCCACTTCCAATTATAATTTCATATATCTTAAGGCATATAAACAGCTAATATAATTTGAATCAAAACTCTTAGACAGAACTGATTCCCGCAAAAAATTTAAGTCTAATATCTCAAAAATTCTTCCATGAATTTTCAAAATTGTTTGCTCATCTTGTTGTTTAACCAAATATCTTCAAAAAAAAAAAAAAAAAACGTCAGCGTTTTAATTCTAATTACAAAATTTCTGACACTCATACTCCCTTATGGCTCATGATGTATCATTTTCTTGATAGTAAAAATGAGTTCCTTTGGGTTAATATTGTATCGGAGGTATTGATGTATCGGCTAAAATTTAATAGATTAAATTGTCTGAATTGGAATGTGCTGGTATTTTTAAATATAACTATTATTGCATGGGAGCTGTGCAAAGGAAGTAGTAATACCATTATCGAACAAATTTTTCAAGGGTCAATCAAGTTCAAGTGGCAAAAAGAAAAGGAATGTGAAAACAACCAGAAAGATATAGATAAATTGATAGTGTACCTACAAAAGATAGTGTACGTACATATTAAGAAATTCGACAGACAATAATAAATAAACTCAATTGATTTGAAACTAATTAAAAACAAAATACAACACAAATCTGTTTACATTATTTCCATATACTTTGATGAATGCTATGATTTCATTTTCAATTTTTTCATATTAAATATTCTTGATTAACACCATTGCTGTGCTTAACGTCAGCTTCTCAAAAACAGACTGATTACTTATAGTGACGTACCACGGCTGGGAAACTCGATGTTCTCAACAACAAAAAAAACTGAGCCCGGAAATCTGTGATTTACACTTAATAAGTGCAGTTCGAGAAAAACAAAGAATGTCACTCCATATAAATTTATATAATAAGTATCAATCAATCGAAAACCCTTTTTTTTTCGAGTAACAATGGTAAATTTCTTTGTTTTCTTTATGTCCGGATTTTCGAATCGGCCCCAAGCGGCTGACAACAATAAACACGATTTCTGTCTTAAAAACAGACTTTTATATGGTTTTAGTTATATTTTAGACCTTTGACCAGTTTTACATGGAGTGACATTCCCCGATTTTTAAAAACAAGGTCTGTCACTTTGTATTAATAAACTTCCTGGTAGTAAAATTCAGTTGAGACCATCGAGTTTCCCAGCCGTGGGCTCTGATATCTCTTTATTTCAGAAATAGAAAAGTTGACAGGAGCTAATTCGCCAGGAAAACGATCCATGAGAGTATATGAAATAGACTATAGGTGATACACATGCTTTCTCATGACTTCAAATATGAAGTTATTGGAGTACAAGAAAACAAGAAAAACTTAACGTTTTGTATAATATAACAGTGATATATACATTACATATAGAAAGGCTTTTCCTATCACATATTTTTTTTAATTTGTTTTGTTTTACAAGTATCGGATTTGTTTGCATTTGCATAAATTTGAGTACATGTACTACATTATGCCTTTGATTTTCATTAATTGTTTTAAATGTACCAATTTTAAAATATAATAATTCAAATTTTCAAAGGTTATTCCATTGAAAGCTAAAAGTAGAAATGTCTGAAAAAGCAGCTTAAAAATAATCCCACATGACAACGGCTACGAAAATAAAAATAAAAACAATAAGCCTACAAGGCTGTATGAAACACACGTGGGTTATACTAAATCATAAAAACCTAGAAAATAAATTGATGAATAAGCAATATCTGTCTTTCATCATAGATAAATTTCATTTACATATACACGTTAATTAAGAAACTGAATTAGCAAATGAATACCAATTTAACAAATCAAAATGGCGACCAAAAATATGCATACTCGGTGAACAGGATGGCTAAGAAAGCTAAAAAGAAAATTAAAAAAAGAACAAGGCTATTACGCAAAAAGCAATAGTATATTAACATTTTTAACAAAAAAATCAGTAACAATAAGAACATGACAAAGAAATAACTTTTCCACTATAATGACTGATGTCAACAACTGGATTTAGCAATTCATTATTAGCATTAAAGTTTGAAAAACGAACATTTTATTATTGATATGGACTTGATCAATGCAACCATAAAAAAATTCCCATAAAGCCAGCTTTCTGTTTTACGACGTATCAAAAACAAAAAGACCTGTATTTATGTTATGATAATTCACGAAATTATAGAAAAGACTTGTCTATGATATAAACTGAGTCAATTGAACTCTTTTTAATTGAGGTAAAGATTTTTGTTTTTGCTCATGATTTATGTATAAATTTACAAAATTTGAAATCATCGTATGATTTTTTTTAGCAAAGACAAGTGAGATCTAATCAGTACCTCTTGCCCAAAAGTCCTAGAACACTTCTTAACTTATCATAAATGGTGCAAGCTCTATGTTTAGTTAAAAGCAGCCATAATTTGTTCTTCATGTACGTGGAAGCAGTTTAAAAAAGCTGCCATAGTTCTTACAGTGGTCATAACTATGACTTGTCTCGTGCGTATTCCAATGTTGGTCGAACTAGGGTTTTGTTCGCTTTTTCCTTTAAACTAGGATTACTAATGTTTAAATTTCTTTTCAGAAAGCTGAGACTATTATTCGCTTTTCAAAATATGTTGGCAATTTTTGTGTTCCATTTCATATGTGATGTTATGGTTATCCCTAAATACTTTGCTGATGTTATTTGCTCTAAGATGTGTCCATGAAGGGTATACTGATGTATAATGGTTTTCCTCTTTTTTGTGATGGTTAAAACGTTGCATTTATCCGGGTTGAAATTCATCATTCAACTATTTTCCCATTTTCCAAGTGAATCAAGATCTAATTGTAATTGTTGACTATCTGACTGTGATTTTATGGCCATATAAATGATGGTGTCGTCTGCAAAGAGACGGACAGTTGGTGTTATATTATCCGGCATGTCATTTATATAGAACAGGAATAAACAAGGTCCGATAACAGATCCTTGAGGCACTTCTGATACCACGTCTATGTGTTCAGATGTTTCTACTTCTAAGACTACTGCTAACTTTCTGTAGTTTAGGAAGTTTTCGATCCATTTGTTCGTCTTACCCCGATGTTTCTTGTGATGTCATCTATATATTCCACAAGCCGGGTTTTGCATAAACGACCCTTTCGAAAACTATGTTGTTGTGGGTTAAGGATATTATGTCGGTCTGCATGTGACATGATGTTGCTTGTTACTAGATGTTCCGTTATTATACAGGTCAGGTATACTGGTCTATAATTGATGGCGTCATAGTTTTTCCCTTTTTGTACATCGGGCATACTGATGCTGTTTTCCATATTGTTGGTATTTTTCATGTTTCATATGACGATCTAAATATAATGCAGGGTACGGGCACTATCTCATTTGATAATTCTTTTAATATTCTAGGTGTTATCCCATCTGGTCCTGCAGCTTTATGTATGTTGAGGTTTGACAATAACTTTCCTATCCCATTTACAGTTAATTTGATGTCTTCCATTATTGGATTGCTCTCTTTCATCTCACATCTTGATTTATATTGATCTTCTGTAAAGGTTGTTTTTTAGTGAGAAGGCCTTTTGAAATTGCTTATTTAAAATATTTGCCTTATCTGTCCCTCTGATTTCACCGGTGGTATAGTATTGCCATCCGATCTTTTGTGTTTAAGTCAAAAATCGTTTCATTCCTTGATTCTGTGTACTATCATACAATGCCTTCGATATATTGCCAGTAGCTATAGCTTCTTCGGCTTAATCTCTGTGTTTTTTTGTTCAAGTTCTTTGTATTTTTGTATGTCTTTTTGATCATTTGACTTTTTCTTCCTTTTGTGCAATCGATATTTTTTCTTGACGAGGCTACGAAGTTCTTTTGTTATCCTTTGGCATCCATCTTTGCTTCCTGTTATTTTATGTGGAATGTTTTGCTTGATTGACTTTTCAAGTTTGTTTTGGAAGTAAGTGTACATAGATTCTGTACTTTCTCCAGATGTATTCATTTCTATATGCTTTTCATTTATCCTGCTGAAATCCCCTTTTATATTTTCCCACTTTGCGTTTTTGTTTAGCAGTATATCTAGGTTTTTTGTATTTTACGAGATGGAATCAAATTTAGTTCGGCATACACTATGTCATGATCTGAAATTCCTGGGATGATCTCTATCCTTCTGAAAGAGATTGGGTATTTTGTGACAATTAGATCAAGTCTGTTATGTTTCCAATCCAGACCTTGGAGGTTGAAATCTCCTGCTGCTATGATAAGTGCATTGTTTATTTTGGAGGCACGAGTTATGGTTTGTGCGAATTGATTTACAGCCTTTTCGTAGGATGTTTTCGGGTTATAAAAACTAGCTACGTATAATGATTTATGACCATAGATCTCAAGTTTACATCATGTAATTTCACAGTCTGCAATTAGTTCCGGCACTGAAGTGAAAATGAATGTGTCTCTTACTGCCACAAGTACGCCTCCTCCATTAAGATTTCGGCCTGTTCTAAATATATTAAAACTAGGTGGAAATATTGATTGAACTATCTATCAACGTCTATTAAAACTAGGTGGAAATATTGATTGAACTATCTATCAAGGTCTCTATACCAAAAATAATATCGGGCTTGGTACTATCAATTAAGTTATCAAGTTGATGTTGCTTCGTTTTAAGTGATTGAAAGTTAGCATTTAAGATCCTGATATTCTGTTTAGATTTTCTCTGCACTTGTTTGGAACGAATAGGTGTTGAAGTGTGAACGGGTTGTGATGATTGCGCTGGCGGTGAGCTCAAATTTTCGTCAGAATGCAAGAAATCTGTAAAAGAGCCAAAAAAATCAAGTACTACAAATGTAAATATTTCAGTTGTAGACCGAAAAAAAAACATACCCAATATTTCTAAACTTGAAAATTTAACTTCTTTTTAACGCCACTCGACATAACATCTTTTTTTAATACAGCATGTTGAAAATAACATCCCATGACTTGTTGTAAAACGACTTAGAGAAGTTTTTTATAATGAAACAAGTATTCAACTTAAAAAAACACACAAATTAAGATAGATAATCTAAGATTGAGAATTCTAAAGCACACATTTTATGTATTTTATGAGATATATGATAAAGAGTTAATAAAAAGGTAAACCACAATTTTTTTTCATTCAAATATTGAATTAGTACTAAACTGAAGGTATCATTATTGAAATAAGCTAAATCTAATATTTGTTTTAAGCCGGTTTAACTTTTAAGTTACCGTACAATCTATAGTTTTTTTTATTCTGCAGAAAACAATATGACGTCATGACGAC
>MJUU01068486.1:86007-96369 GCA_002080025.1 Modiolus philippinarum | reverse complement strand
CGTAGATAGTAGTTGATATGGGAAAAAAGCCGCGGTTTTCAAAAAACATTTTTTGAAAACCGCGGCTTTTTTCCCATATCAACTACTGATGTAGGCAAAACTTGCAGTTTAACTTATGTTTAAAGGGCAAAAGACTATTTCAAGAAATGGTAATCTCAGAGCTAGAATATAATCTCCGTGACCACCTCATTAATCAAGTCTTCATAAAATTCCGTTAAATACGATGACTAAAAAGTTCTTTAACAGATACCAGTCTTTTATTTTCGTTTTGAACATACATTTTTACTTAGTTATGGTATGACCGCTCACTGTAAACGACCTTTCAATGGCAATTGCTGTCGAGTTTCTAGCGGACATTACCACAATGGAAGGGGAGGTTTGGCGCACCATTAAATGCCTTATCCAAGTCAGAAACATTGCGACTGACAATTTCTGTGATGATTTTGAACGTGCTTTGCCCTTTGGATTTCGATTATAGACAATTCTGTTCGGTAATTTAATTAATTTATTACCATCAGTTACTACAATGTCTTTTTGTGAGACACACACACACATACTGACACACACACACACACATTTGCAGCTGAAAAACTGAAACAAATACAACACAAGAAACCCCCCAAATTTGTAACCGAGGTATTTGACTCAAAAGTAAATATCTATTGCTGCGGTCAAGGAAGTGGCAAAACTTTCAATTTACCGACATTAAGATTTACACCCACGCTCTCAACCTTTCACTGACCCGCCGTCATGCAATGAAAACATTGTATACATTTGTCAGGTTTTCACGTCTGATATATCTACAATGTAGACATTTCACATCGATGAATCTAACACATTGTGTAAGCTTGGGGTGTTAATCTTGACTTCATTACAATAAAAGTTTTGCCACTTCCTTGACCGCAGCAATAATAATATAAACATGATAAGGAAAACGACAGGAATTATTTTATCCAAACAATTTAAGCTCATTTTATGGTTCATGCACACCCGAAAGGTCAATTTTATTTAGGTAATAGATAAAAAGACTCATTGCTGGAGCAGTATTAATAGTAGAGTGGAAGAGACCAGAAATTAAAAAATTTAAATGACCCACATACCCTATTCGATATCTTTACCTTTTTGGAAAGTTTAGGCCGTGCACATTTCAAAAATGTTTGTCGTAAAAATCAAATGTGTAGAAAGGGGGATAAAGTTAATCAGTACAAAATAATTAAAAAAAATGGATAATATTATGATTTTGAGCATTTCAAGGCATAAAAATTGATAAAATAGAAATTTATATTTTTATTACCTAGCAAATTTAAATGTATTAAATAAACATCTCGTTAGAATTTGTCACGTCACTCATAACATAAACTGACGTTCATCGATGTTACACTAATGATTAAGCTTTTATTTTTTCCAGGTTGTGATATGCAAAATGAGTTAAATTTAATTTAAACAATCGAAAACAATATTTAGTAAGCGCTACATTTCGTAAATCAACATGTGTTAGCTTGTATAGCACGTAACCGGGCATGTTGTAAGTCGGATATTTAGACAACAAGCAAAGTATATGAATAAAATTTTAAAAATCTAAATATGACCCTGTTTTATTTAATTGTTGCAACGTAATCTGTTACTTAATCATTATTTTATTTCTTATTTAAAAATATTGAATGCAGAACCCCCTTTTTTCCAAAAAGCTACAAAAGGATTGACTGGTTGATCGACATATATTCGCTATGTATGTACACTGATGGTGATCGCAATCACACCATATTTCGCTTAGTAAGGAAATAAGTAAGAAAATGTCTTATTTAAAGAGAGCGCATGACTCACTTTGAACTTGTCTAATTTTCATGGGGGCCCTCTTATAAATATACAAAGAAAAACCATTGCAAATATATGATATAATAATACAATAACATACGCATTATTATATTATGTACATTTTATTTGAAATAACGCAATGTTCATATTAATAAGTGTTTAACGAAGTTGCTTCGCTTTAATCTTCCGTAAATGGCCTTTTCCATGACAGACGGTTCTATTTTACGGAAGAATCTTCCACTAGTGTGAGCAATTCTGAGCATTTTACAGACGATTTACTCGTAAAAAGTAGGAATTTCTTACTCATGATAGTTATGCCTTATCCTTAATATTGTCTCGCATAAGTACCTATTAGTTTTCATAAGTCGTCATAAGATAAAAAGCACTGTCCTTAGTTGGCTATGGAGTAACAAATGGATGGGTTATATGTTCTTTATATCATCTCTTTCATTTGAATGCGTGGAGGGATATTATAATTGTAGAAATAACCACTTACAGAACCAAACTTAACTTTTTTTACTATTTTTATCAAGTTCAAATCCGTCCAATATCTTCAACCTTTGTTAATGATTTTGCTGAAATGTTTTTTAAAAATGAAAGGACATACAAGAACTCACAGTTGAATGTTGGTTTTGCACCTAATTTGTTTGTTTTTTCCCTTTGGAATTCGACTCCTGACAATTTTTTAGTAATTTGTTATCATCCTCATTTGATATTTATCTAAAACTGTTTTGAAGTTGTCGTCTTATGCAGATTTGCAAACCACAGCCATATGCAACCAATCAGGTTTTATCTGGTTCTATAGAAGATCTGAGAGATACACATACTGCCATTATTGCAAGGATAGAGGCTAAGTACGAGGAGAGTCCATGAAAACGGGTTCATACTTTTAATGTCTATTTAATATTCAATTGAAATCTTGGTTGACTAGCCTTTTCGTGGTTTTGAATGACGGGTCATTTATTTTTGCAAGCAATGTTCTTGAATTATAGAGCATCTCAGACATCTTTTATAAACAACCTTATAAGATGTAGCTATCTAGTAACACTTATTGCATATACAATAAGAACAAAGTTTATAATCAGACACGAACATTTTACGAACTATGCATAAAGCGTAAAAAAAATCATACTATATCGGCTGCCTGTGAGTTGTGTTGTCATTACCTCTGATGGTGTAAACACTTCCCGAATTAGAAAACCAAAAAAAAAAAACCCAAAAACCGAGAAAAAAACTGACATCCCCCCCAAAAAACAAACAAGTTTAAAAAAAAAACAAATTAAACCTAAAAGCGAAAAAAGAAAGCAATATCACCCCTCAAAAAACAAGAAAAGAACATAACAAAACATAAAAGAACAAGGAGGAAGAAACGCAAAACAAAATAAAATAAAATGAAAAATCACAAATATTTGTCAACGTTAAATGTAAAAACGACCTTAGCTTCCTCACTTACATGTATCTGTTAGACTGCGCTTAATATATACTTATTTTGACTGTGAGGGCTTTTCACTTGTAATAACTACTAACAAAACTAAGCACTCGCATCTTTCTCCATACAAATCAAACACACCCTCACATTAAATCGTAAATAACAAATAGCAAAACTAACAACGGGTTTAGAAACTAAAAAATCGTTAATCAACTGAAGAGGGATGGAATGATCTTTTACGGGACGCAGGGATCAGCCATTTTATTCAGCGGGAATTCGGGATTAACGCTTAATGGGATCCGTGATTTGCGTTGTCATTTTTTGGGAATCGGGATTGAAAATTTTATTTTCTCGGGAAAACTGGATTTGACTATTATTTCATCGGGATTCCGGGACCATACCCCCTCTTACCCACCCTCACTGAATGAATTCGATCGTTCAGTTTAATAATAGACTGATTGACAGGCTAACTACGAAATATTTACGGATTGCATATTCTTATTTTAAATAACTTGTTGGTGCTTTGACACAAAATTACCATCAAACTTGTCAAATAGGGGTAAAATTTAACTTTAAACAATAACTGCATAATTTTATTGTAATTGTTTATTTTGTGTTAAATTTGAGAAAAACGCTGATCTTTGGGTTTATTTTATGGGTATTTTTTATTCTTCTAAAAATATATCCATAACGTTAAAAATGTTTCAGCAATTATCTCCTTTTCAGGTAATAATCCCATTTGCAGATAAGTTTTCGTTTATTAGGTAAAAAACCCAAAAGATTAGTTGGGGGTCGACATTCCATTTAAGGTCCTGTCATTCAATTGTAATTATCACATTGTTTCTACCACATTTAATTTTTACGACAGAAATATTTCAAAAATATAATAATCAAGCTATCCAAAACGACTGAGATATCGAATAGGGTATTTGGGTCATTGAAACTTTTTAAATATGCGACTTTTGCTTAATTCGTCGCTCTTCTTTAACTAGATGTCAGACGAGGGGTACTTGATTTATAATGTCCCATGTACATTTACTCCATATCATTTTATTTGTTCATTGAAAACCGTGTGGAAGCACGAAAAGTTTGGATAGATAACTTTCTTCATAGATCAAAATTCAGTAACTCTAATACGTTCATTATAATTATTCAACATTTTGAATTATTATAAGGAGAAGACCATCAGATTTTCAGGGGATTTGTAAATGAATTAAATCCCTAACCCACTTGCATGAGTTAAAATATTTTCATCTGTTTGAAAATAAATTTTAAGGGAGGGGGAATACAAATAAATAATTGGAAGAGACATTTTCAAGAAAATAGAAAATGTACAAGAGATTAACACGAAGACAAATAATTTATCTA
Organism: Modiolus philippinarum; assembly: GCA_002080025.1. NCBI lineage: Eukaryota > Metazoa > Mollusca > Bivalvia > Mytilida > Modiolidae > Modiolus > Modiolus philippinarum. Next base: position 91,757 of record MJUU01068486.1, on the reverse strand, counting down.
GGCAAAATCGCCCGACCCACCCCCTCAAAATCGAATGGTCGTCCCTAAAGTCAATTACACCAAGCCTTACGTGATAGCAAAGGTATACAGGAAAACACTGAGCCTTCTTCTATACACAGTTCACCTTTGTTACAGTTGTGGTTTTTACAACTGTCAGCTAGATTCTGGGAAATATTCAAATGATTAACAATGATAAAACATATACTAAACGAAAATACGCTAATTACGAAGAATCAATAAATAAGACGTGAGCATTGTCAAAAAGTATAAAAGAATATTGAAGTACATTTTTGACTACATTTGATATATAAAAAAAAATCATTTGCATTCTTTCTTTTTGATGCAAAACTAATGCTTAGCGAAGCGAGACCTTTCGGCGTGGGGTCTGGACGAATCTCAAGGCCCCATTATGGTAAAAAAGAATCGGTTTGACGTCTCTTTGATATACTATTTGTTTTCTTATTACAAATATTAGTAGTATGGTGGGGCACTATAGACCAGTTTTCCGTAGTGCATTATTTTATGGCTTTTCGTTTTTTCCCTTCCGATTCGGAGGGACTATTTGACCCATGTCGAGTTGGTATCAAGGTCTTATTGACGAGGTGCAAATGTACTTTAGTGTGTCATTGACCTTTTGGTCTCAACACGTATGTCTTGCCTTAAACTTTGGTCTCACCTGTCCATTGACATTGGTCATGCCCTGTCATTGGTGAATTGGTCTCGCCCTAACTTTGACTGAGATTCGTTTATCTTTGATCTGGTCCCTAACCCTACCCTTAAACTTTTATCTTGACCTATAGTCTTATCATTGTTTTCACTATCTTACCCTAATCCTTTATCTTAGCTCTAACCATGACCATAATCTACCCCCAGTCGTTGTGTTCTATATGTCATGTTCTGTAAGCCATACCTCAACTTCTGTGTTTCCCAATACGTTGTTGTTATTAATCTAAGAGTCCATCCTAACCCTAGTCATTTGGTGTTTGTATGCATTATGTTTTGTTCTCTCAATTCTTATACACCCGTTTCCTGATTTTGTTGTCTATTGTTTATGACTAGCTCTAACCATCCGTTCTTGCAATTTTTTTCTGTACCTCTATTTATAGTCACTTTTTCTTTTTTTTAGGGGGGGATGATTTTCTTATTTTCAACTTATTATCTTTCTTTATCCAACCTCTAACCCTAACCTAAGTTGCTGTGACAACTTTTTTTTTGTTCGTGACTAACTCTAACTCTTCTTTTTGTTATTCTTTTTGTACCCCTTTTTAATAGTTGCTTCTACCTTTATCCAATGCTTTTGTCAAATTATTAGAGCCATCTTCCTTTTTTCAACCCTAACCTAAATTTCTATGACGACTTTATTTTTTTTTTGTTCTTGTTTATGTTTGTTTGTTTATTTGCATATTTATTTATTCGTTAATATTGCAAAGGTCAACCAAGTGGCAAAACTTTCACTGAATCAAAGTCAAGCTTTAACACCCACGCCTAAATTATGTTACCTTAAAAAGACTACACAGTGTACACATATCAAACGGAAAAGGTTACAATTGTATACAATGTGTACTTTTAACTACCACAGATCCGTTTTGAATGTAAGCTTGGGGTGTAAACTTTGACTTCCGTTTAATTAAACTTTTGCCACTTAGTTGAACGTAGCAATATTTGTTTATTTTTATTTATTCATTTATTTTTTTATTTTGGTTTTGGTGGTTGTTTTGTTTTTTGTCAGATCTTCTAAGGGTATTCTTCTTTTAAGCATTGAAATAAACAACAGAATATTAGCATTTTATTATATCCGTCATTTGACAGACACGGGTCGAAGTGCCACATACTATCTTTACAATATTTAATATCCATAAGGTAATGTAAAATAATCAGTCATGATGATTCTTTTATCAAACACTAGTCTATAATCTTTACTTTGATGGATGGATAGTAATCTTTTCTGGTCTCTAATGATTTTAAAATCATCGGTAACGGTCTTCACATCGTCTCTTTTATTAGTGACCATATGTTTTATTGTATCAAAGTTGATGATCAGAGAGTTCATGTAGTTAAGGCTGATTCCGGCACATTAGATATGGTGGTGTTCATGTTCTTATCGGGTCTGACTAACTTGTAAGCGTAGTTTTAGGGTCCTCCAGTCACAAACTCTGTAATTGTGTTATCAGGTACTTCATCCGTGAGATCTCCTAAGTAGTCTCCTAATTAGGGTTTCCATTCTCCAGGTTGAGATGTATAAACAATAGAATCGGTATCGGCGTATAAGGCTCGCCTGTCCAACTTCTCCAAATAACTATACAATTTTAAACGAGCTTGAGCGGTTGTATAAGCAGCAATGACAACATTAGTACGTCCGAAGTCTTCCACAAACTCTTCTCTATACTGGTATCTAAATTCCACCATCTTATCATTGACGGGATAAACACTCATGACGATAATTTGATTACTGGTAAACATATCGAAATAGTCCACAGGTTCACATACATATTTGATTTGGGGTAAGTTGCTTCTTTGTCCGAGTTTTTCCCCAAAAGCTATTTAACATAAGTTTAGCTAATGATCTCAATCCAGGATTTTTCTTGATGTCATTATAGTCAAGGAGTATACCCTTCTTTTCATGGTAGTGTCGAATATACTTCAACTTATTATCTTCGGTGTCACACCACTCGGGCCAACCATTGGCTTCTTGTTTCATTTTAAGGAAAGTATTGATATATTCGGTGAAAAGACCACCGGTCTTTGAAATGGGGTCATATTGATCTGTCTCAAAGTGCCACACTTCATAGATCTGTCGAACTATATATCTTTTTTCCACAGCTTTTTTCACTTCGTCCGTCACCCAGGTTTTACTCAGTGCTCGTTATTCGTCGGTATGGTCACACGGTGCTTGTTGATTCGATTCCGCACAGGTTTTACATAACGTAAATAATAACTTTTTGATCTTCGCTGGTTATACTGGAATGTAGAGTCCTTTGGGTGGAATCACTTGGCACTTAATGAATCCTTCGTAGAGTTGAATATCAGTGAAGTTTTCAGTGATAATGTGTGGATGTCCAATAGGGTTTTTACCGGTTTTGTTAATGTACGGATATAACGACGTCACATCGTAATAATGGATCCACCATTCGACGTATCTTTGTACAACGTAAAGGCTTCCATTCTTCCACCATAAAAAGCATCTCTGGGTTCCAAAGCAGTGATCATCTTGTTGAAGAAAGTGTCTTAATCCATCATTGTCTTGGACCTCTTTATCAAACTCGCATTCCCATTTACCTACGTAAATATAACCTTGATCTTCCAAATACCGTAAAGGTTTCTTTTCTATAGTACGTTGATGTAGGTCGATCATGGTCATGCCATTGACTGGACTTACGGTGGTAGCGCTATTACAGTGTAAACATAAATGCCAAAACTTTCCATTGAATTCTAACACATGTTTCCGTTTTCGTTCTCGTAGTATCAATCCACTTTGTAGGGTATAATTTATTTTTCACCTCCATTTTCTGCGTGCTGTATACGTACTCCTTCCTTTTCCGATAGGTATTTGATCCACTGCATGGCTTTCAATGAATGTTTCTCATAAGGGCGGTATCCGTATGCAGGAATAATACCGATGGTATCGGACTGAAGAAATTTCTGTCTAACGACCAAATTACAGGCAGACCATCATCGATGGTTAACTCCGTGCTGATACAAATATCCTAGTATAGGTAACGAATCATACCCTTTAAAGTTATGTGCAATAACGGTAGCTCCACTATTGACATCGAAAACAACCATTTACAAAAGTCTTCAGTTGTGTTGGGTCCGGCGAATATTAATTCGTTTCTTCCACACATTTGACACATACTATTTTTATCCACGTTTTCATTTATGCACAGTGAACATACTTTATGTACAATATATAAATTAGGTTTGTGTTTTAACGCTCCACACGTTGATGTTTTACAATGAGTGCACCTACCGTTGTCGTCGGGTGAATATCCTTCATCACACTGAATCTTATCATCTTGAGTGCATTCAAGAAAATGAAAGTTTGTTCTTTCTGTTCATTGTTGTTATTCACGGGTAACATGTAACACTGATGTCCCGGTGAATAGTAATCTTTACATATGTTACATTTCCACAGATATGGCGTTTATTCATCTGTTTATTCACAGTTCTGGCATTTATAATACATAGTACACGTCGAGTTTCCCGCTGATGTCATCTGTTGGTGAAGATCGAAACATGTTAATCCTTTAAAAAACCTTCCGCAATCGGTACAAAGTATCCACTCGGCATCTTTGGTTTGGTCATTAATCTTATGACAACAATTACACGTGTTTTTCTTTGGTGTTATACTCTTTGTGACAATCAGTACAATAGTAACTGTGGCTCAAAAAAGCAGCTATACTGGTAATAACGTCATAGTGGTGATCATGATAATACAAAAATATTTTCTTCTCAGCTGAAGGTCCATGGTAAATAATACCGTTTAAATATTCCTTGGCAACCACATGTATTTGGTAGTCAGTTAGAATATTCTTGAACTGTTTGACTTGGTCGATTCCGCATTTCATCAACGGTATTCCGGCTTTTTTACCCTTAATTTTGAGTATTTTTTGCGTATTTTTGTACCTATGTGGTATCTTGATAGGGTAAATCGGGGTCGCTAAATCGATTGGTGCAGGTTTCAAAACGCTAGCTTCGAATGTGAACGAGATATTGTCCCTTAACGGCCCTAACTCGGCCCTAACCGTTAGTATTACTACTTTAGGCATATCATATATGGATTTGGGGTATCTTTAGTCTTCTAAAAGCGATTAGAATAGGTGTTGGGATGGTATAACGTACTATTACGAAATATTTGGCCCTTAAAATCAAAGATCGGCCCTAGAGCGGCCTTAATCCAAACTATTGGTACTATAGACATATTATATATGAAATCTTGGTATCTTCATAGTTCTAAACTGATTGGAATAAGTGTTGAGAGGCTTTGAAGTACTGTGATGAAGTTATTGGCTCTTAGAAATCAAAGATCGGCCTCAGTTGGCCTAAATTTGGCCCTAGATCGGTCTTAATCCAAACTATTGATAATTTAGTCATGTGATATATGGATTCGGGTTGTCTTCATACTTCTAAATCGTTTGGTTACATTGTCAACGTGATATCTGTTACTTTTAAGAAGTCTCGTTCAGTGCGAGGTTAAACGTTATTTCATATAATCTTGATGTTTCATAATGCGTTTGTCACAAACAATTGATGTTACATTTCATTTTTGATTATAATATCGTTTAGTTATCAAATTTTGTTGTATTTCTGTTCAATTGCATGTTTTAGTTTGTAGTGATATCGTTAAGTTTTATTATTTTGTTGTATTTCCGTTCATGTTTCATGTCAAAGTTTACATTAATATCGTAAATTTGTCATGTTTACTTCACATTACCTTAATATTTAACGTTTCAGTTTGTATTTTTAAGTCAAAGTTTATATTTGTTTTTTTTTTTTGTATTTCCGTTCATATTTCATGTTTCATGTTGTTTTTCGATGAATTTATTGCATTTTTGTTGTCATTATCGCCTTTTTACGGGTTTTTTATGCTGCCACAACCACCGCCGCCACCGCTAACCATCAATGGATACTCCCATCACCACCGCCGCCGCCACTAAACCATCAATGGACACTCCCACCACTACCTCCACCACCACCACCACCACCACCACCACCCACGTATCCTATCATCCCACCACCACCACCACCACCAC